>VOQJ01006593.1:1825-13516 GCA_015052665.1 Apistogramma diplotaenia
CATTGTGATAAATTTTAAACGGTTTTTTTGAGTGTGGGGGGGGGGGGTAGCTGATAATGAACAGAAGGGATCAACTGTAATTAAAGGGACAATAGCAATAGATGTGGACTGCATCGATGTGCGCTGTAGTTCCAGTTCCAGTGAGGTGCATGTGAAGTTATGGCATGCCGTTGCAGAGGGATTTGTGGTTACAATGTACCTACAGCACAGATTTATTACAGAAGTATAAATCCCTTGTAAGTGTTGCCATACTTCTGCACCCTAGGTGTTGAAGTCAGCAGTGACCACGAGCTCTAAGGAAAAATAAGAAAAGTCATAATTTTCCTACGGAAAAAGGCTAAAATAAGAAGAATCAGAAACTGAGAATTTATGTTGGAACTCTTTAAACTGCAACACACGAGTTCTCTATCAGTCTCAAGTGGTGGTCAGGATGACCTTCTTTAAAAAATGACCCATAAATCAAAATAAACCCATCATGCCTCTGAGCTCCCTTTAGACACAGTGTTCCAGTTCTTGTAAAATGTGTTGTGGGACATTCCACAAATTCCATCTGAATTAAAAATGTTAATGGAGCATGGCAACAGTCCATGATGAAAATCTGCAACCACTCAATCTTCAAAGACATGTCCCCTTCTCAACAGACCATCGATAAATGACTGTAGATACTAAATTACCAGCATGAGCAGAGCACAGCTTCCTGTAAAATGCTCCAAAATATGAAATAAAGAATTTCACATCATGACTCCACAATTTCTGCATTTGATAGCGACAGTGAACAGATGAAGGGTTCAGGTCAGGGGAGTCATGTCTTCCTGCTTCACTTCACCCGAGTACACACCATATTTCTGTGGTTACAGCACACAACACAAGCCTAAAATAGCCTAAAAATACAGCCGCTGTCATGCAGGGGTTACAAACAAAGGTACATGCTGAATTGGAAATGAATTGTGAATGAACCAGCGCTTATAGATCACCATTGTGGGTGACTAAATTAAGTGTGTTAATTACTGCTTTAACCATATGCAATGAATTCATTTTTCTCATTCATTCAGGTTGAGAAAATGTCCCCAAACTGTAAAAAACATATATACAGATGACACATAATTGTGCCTATGTGTCACTACAGGATTAATGTTCCATATACTCACTCAAGCAGCGAACAAATCCATGTGTGGATGTGCTAAAAGTTCATGCAACTGAACTCAGAAAAGTGTGAAGTAGCTGTTTTTGCCCCAAAGGAAAAAAAAGTCTCTGCCTTTCAAGAAAATATGGCGCTGAACTCTTCAGGCTAGAAATCATGGAGTGATTATGGACTCTGATCTAAATTTGGCAGCTACAAAATCAGAAAATTCCCATCTTCCTGTATCTCAAATAGATGGATTTTGAAATATGTCTACTAGTTCAGAAGGCACTAAATGGACTTAGACCTCGTTACATTTCAAATCTACTTGTGTCTTTCTGTGTTCCCAGAGTAAGAACTAAAAAACGTGAAGCAGCTTTTGTTCTCACATGTGGAAGAAACTTCAACACCTGAGATCAGCTAAAACTGTAATTTAATTAAAATAAGGACTGAAAACCTTATTATTTGTAGAGGCTTATCAATAAACCGTGTCTGCAATCTTCTTTTAAATTTTAAGTTTCATTATTCATTTCTGGGTGATTCACCATGTTCACGTAAGGTCGAAAGATTAGTCACAACAGGGCAGACTAAAATAGCTGTCTTGGGGACTTAATATAGAAGACTGGGTACTCCCACTGTGTTGACATTGATTTCACCAAGGTTTAGCAGAACAAACCTGGATTCATGGTGATGATAGCATCAACAGCAGACATTAGCATGCTGGAGACACAGAATTCTGTGAACATGGGAATCATCTCCAGTCTTGCTTGATTTTTGCTTCTAAAGGCTGCCATATTTCTATCATGTTATAGATCACAACATGTATGTTTCATATGTTTTAAAGTCTCTTTGTATAATTACCTTGTATCTGAGAGGTGCTTCAACGAAACTGACTTGCTTTAGCACTAATTGCACCTGTCCATTTTACAGTATAGATGAAGTTAACCAATCAAGCCTGCTAAGGTTGGCAACCAGAATGCAAATGTTGAGTCTTCAAAGTCCGGAGTCCAAAAACCAATGACATCACCATGGATACACCTATCCTTTATATGTAGTCTATGTTTCCAGCACATCCCCCAACACTCTGTTGTCAGTACAGGTTTGTCTCTCTGTAACTCAGTGTGGATAGACAGTCACCCTTAATGGTTGAGAGCACACCCCCAGGCCCTGTGGTCAGAAGCTTCTCTGGCTAATTTGGCTCTGGTCAAAGTCCACCTGCCCAGTTCTCTCCATCAAACACACTGTAGGAACTGACTGTTGCGATGGTAAATGATCTTCACATATTCTCTTGTGGCTTAGTACATGTGCATGCCTCGACAACGTCCTTCACATGCACACGCTGGATGAAGAACAGCGTGTGCTGTCTGCTTCACACTTTCTGCGAGCAGGCCCTTTATAATTCTTTATGAATATGCATGGCACACTGTATGTAGCAGCATCCTCACGAGGCGCTGTATCTATGGAAACACTGACAGACCAAGAACTCATGAAACTGGTTAGTTGATCAAGTGTGCACTACTATTCATCTTTATATGGCAGAAAACATACATACAGTTAAAAAAAAGAAAAAATCATACAATGGCTTCTGTCCGAGGCAGCGTCATCAAAGGTGGCTGCAGATTAGTAAGAGGTCACAGATTTTTCAACAGCCATTCTTTAGATGATGTAATTCAGATCTGCAGCAATACACCTGACATACAGTGATTCCCTGCTGTATCTGCTGGGCATCTGTCAACTGGGTAACATTTTTATTTATTTCTTATTATCATACTCTTTGCCTGCCTTCTGTTGCCTCTCCTATCAGCTTACCACCAAAAGCCTGAGATGTATAAACTTTCCCCAGCCGTCTCCTTTCCACTTGAGTGCTATATCAGAATGTGAAGGCCTGAACGATGTGAATTCTGTCAGAAGGTGAACCTGAGGCTCCATGTACCCTCGAGTTTGTTGTGACATCAAGGCGCACCAGTTGCACTCATCCTCAAAGCGCGCTCAAGTGACTGGTAATCAATAGAATGAGACTAACTACTCATCCATACTGTTCTGCTGTCTATGTGGGCGTCTGATTTATGAAGTTATTTAGCTATTCAAATGTTGTTTTCATTGTGGGCAGGTTTCAATACCATCCTACAAAGGTCAGGATGTCCCTGACCTGCCAAGATGACAAACACAGCATACTAATGCAAAAATAAACCCATTAAACCTGGCTTTGCATTCAGCATCATTTATATGCAGATGTTCAGCAAGCAATGACTACAAATGTGCAAATTAATGTCAATAACAGCGAGGAAGTGCAACTCCAAATCATTCTGAAGCCTTACTCTCCTTTCACTGAACAACAACATAACAGACAGAATGTGATTTCTCCATTTACCTGGGCATTTAACGAGGGTCAAACCTTTATCAGTTTCTTAAAACCTTTGGAATCTACAGTAGGCACACATTTTTAGGTTAAAAGAAATAACTCCTACTGTAGGTAGGACAAGTCAACTTTTTTGTACAATTTATGTTAGTTTAAACTATGATAGATTCATGGACATGTGTATTAGAGGCCTTTCAAGTCTTGGCACATTAGTTTCTAACACTGGGACAATTTTATTAGCAAAAAGAAGGGCAAATTATGAAAAATGCCTGAATAAATGGTTTAAAAATTAATGTAAAAGTCATGATTATTTTTCTTTGATAAGTTAATCAGAGGAATATTCCACTAATGAGAAAATTATTTATATATTCATGGACATCAAGGTACATCAAGCCTCAGTCTCTTGTGTTAAACTCCAGTGCTGGCATCAACCCATCCACTGACCCCAGCCACCTCCCTCTAACAACAGCGTGCCACTCCAACCATGATATTTACCATTATAACCACTAGGGTGTGCTGTCTCTGAATTCCAAACATAATTTCAATTTGGCTGTTAGCCAGAACACCTCATGCTGTTTCACACAACCACTAGGAATAAAACACAGCTATATAACACTATCTCTATAAACAGTTATCTAAACCATTGCTTTTTATTTGTAGTGTGCTTGTAGAGTACTGCTGAACAATGACTATTGAGCCTCATTTGATTGCATCCAGGTAAACAGTGGAAAGCAAAACACAGACCGCTGAAACCACTGACTATTAATTTAACTCTTTAATAGCTTTTAAAGATATCCGCAGTCTACCTGTTCTCCAGTAAGACTGCAGATACTATAAAACGACACAAGCTAAGCTAGTTAATTCACAAAGTCCAGCGCATTCGCATCCAACGACATCTCTGATTTAAATGACTGTCATTTGAATCTTCCTTTCTGCTCGCCCTCACTGCTCTTCGGTGTTCTCAGCAAAGAGTCTAATCTATGGAAGGAGAGCGGGGCCTGCCATCTCCAGTGTGGCTGGGACTCCCTCTTTACCCTTCAACTGTGAGACAGGGTCATGGCCCAGATATCAGTCAGTACTCACTGCAGCAAATTACTTCTAATAAAGCCTTTAGAAAGGCACCATTAAACACAGCGAGAGAGAGAGAGGGAGAGATGGGCTGTAGTCGTGGCAGCAAATCCAATCAGCTCCAATCAAATCATTGTCCAGAGAAAGAGGCCAGCTAAGACCCTGTAATGATGACCAAATAAAAGGGAGCATTTCGCATTTAACGTCTGAATAGCCATCAGTGTATAAATGGTTGAAAACATCTTGGCAGGTTTTGCGGTGCTTATCAAAGAGCTGTTGGTTCCAGTGTGTCTTTCCTCTCTGTTAGGAGACACGAGTTAGAAAAAGAAAAGCATTTATGCAAAACCATTTAGGTGATTAACCAATCAGTACACAGAATATGACTCTAACACAGCTTTAAAAAAGCATTAGTCAATTAAACCACTCCCAGCACAGAGTGACAAATGAAATGACGAATGTAAGATTAGACTGATTGTTACTAGATGCAAATCTTCCAAAAAGCAGTTTTTTATGTGCATATTGAGCCACATTAGGAGCTCCCCTCAGTTCCATCAGTGTTTGTTTTCTCCTTTCCTGTTTTCACAGTCTCTTTTTCCTCCACATTCATTACCACTTCATCAGGTTACTGCCCTGTAGTAAGACTCATAATGAGCCAGTGCCTAAAATTAGCAGTGAAAAGGCTGAATCAGAAAGGGACAAATAGCAATTAACAGCTCCACAAACTGAAGGCCGTGGACAAGGTTGCAACAAAACACTAATTTTCTTTTCTGTCTGTGTGTCACACTGTGATTGGCTGCTCCTTGGATTTCTTGTGTTATGAACATGTCGCTGCCCCCAACATCAGCCAGGTTTACGCTGTCTGCCACAGCTTCTATTTTTTTAACCATGTGCTGAACACAGTTTATTGTGAGTTCTCTCTTCTGAAGGAAAGAGTCCGTGTGAAAACTGTAGTGAATTATTCTCCATACACGTCAAGGCCATCAGTACGTTCCCCTCTCTTTTTGTGACTAGCACATTTAGAGTATTTTCTTTCATATATGTGTCGACCCTTTCCCAAAACTGGTGCTTTTAATACTTAATAATCACTATCCTGTCCCCTGACTGTCCTATAATATGCTAACTTCCGTGGCCGTGATTGGAACTTGTTCGTTCAAAGATTTGGATGTGTGAGTGAATACTTTATAGTGTATAATACAGTGTAGTTCCAACTACTTGTGATCACAAAGCGGCTGCACAGGTCACCTAGAGGAAGGCGAGGTGTCTGCAGTCACTCTCAGACAGACTGGCAAAGGTTTGTGGGTAATTCCTAAATGCAGACAGGTTGCCAACATATTGCAAACAATCTGAGTCATTCTGCACTGATGAACTCAAGTCATTGTATTTCTTTGAAATAGGACTCAACTCAGCTGGGTGTTATATTCCTATACAAAAGCAAGGTTTGCTGAGTTCCTGTGTCATTTTGCAGTTAAATTGCAGCAACTGCGTCACTATCTGTGGAGGAATTTCTGCATTACTCTTTCAAATCTGTGAGCTTCAGACTTGACTCTGAATGTAAGTAAATGTGAATTTATATCATATTTAAGTCACTGGAATTCTTTCTGTTGATTGAGCCTTGACTTTTATGAATGAATTTAGCATTTTATAAACTCTTTCTACATTTTTCTTCTCTTAGATTAGGTCTTGCGGATAGTTGCAGTTACCTTGTAGATATATTTTTGATATTCTTTTTGATTTGCCTCAGTACAGCTGTAAAGGCTCATTTATGGCTTTGCATTAAGAGCTATGCCACAGGCTCCGAAATGCAGGTGGCTACATGTTTTAGCTGGGATGTTTTTAAAACGAAGGGGAAGGATTGATAATTATTTAAATATGGAAACATTTCACCAATTCAGTTGACATATTTTCAGCACTAGGGGAATTTCATGTGTCTCCTTCCTCATTTCCTGTCTACTTCTCAGCCACTCTCTGTCCAAAAGATGCAAAAGTGCCAAAATAATCTGCATATTTTCTTCCATCTGTCATGAGATTCAAGTACTGTCAGGCTGACTGGGTGCAGTGATTAAAAGCACCACGTTTATTCACCTGCAGTGAATGAAGCTACAACTGCAACTTCACTATAAACTTTCCAGCAGAAAATATTTCGCACTGCAAAGACACCACAGATTTTTGAGCTGCTCCTTTGAAACATTCAGAACTGCCGTGTTTAGTTGATTAATAAATCATGATTGCAAAGTGTCAACTCAGTGAATCCGTCTGAGTTTTTTTAAAGAAGAATTTCAGCATCATAAATGTGATTCTGGGTCTCTGTGTCTCCTCTGACAGGCCACAACGTGTTTTTGTTCTCTGAGCAGATATCTGAAGAGGAAACCTTGTACTTCTGGGTGAGGAAGATGGCCATTTTTCACAATTTATTGATATTCTATAGACCTGGCACATCAGTTAATCTGTGTTGGCTGATTATGGTGTAAAACCAGAACACCTGCAAGAATACAACTACTATAAAAAAAGAAACACTTAAAGATTGTAAATGTAATCACGTATTATGAGATAATAATAGCTCAACTCCAAACGTGTCACCATTATCCCTTTAAAAATGTGCAACCTATTAGATGAACCTCACTAAGCTAATGTACAGTTTGTGTCAGAGCTACATTACTGAGAGCGCTCCATGCATCTCAGTTACAGCGCTGCAGCTCTTTAGACTCTGAATCAATCCACCGTGGATTGCTTAAAATTCAAGCAATGCTATTAGTGCGACTCTGGCTCCTGTTTCGAATCCATTTAATCCACTTAGGGACTGAGAGGCAGCAGGAAGGGAGGTGGGGTGGTTCAATACAGCTGCCAGTCAGCAAAAAGAAAGGGAGAGATGGATGCAACCTGACATGTGTCTGAGTAAAGAGAACATGCAGATAGACACTAAAAACAGGCAACATGTCGTTAGGATTTTATCTGTACTACAACTCCATAGCGATGGGTGATCGTAAAACTCAGATGCCATCACGATATCCAAAAGTCTCTTTGCTCATCTAGCTGGCCTTGTGATCACATGATTAGTGGTTAATGAATGTAACAGTAACTCCGGCTCCAGACCTGCACACATCAGCACCCTGTTTTGATGCATCCTTCGGCTTGTCTCTTTTTTTGTGATTACATGCTGTTATGCAGGTGACTGTGACAAACCCAAGTTTTCTGATGGATACTGTAGCACTGCAGTAACTGGAGCTCACTCATTTTACTGTGTTGGGAAACCACCCTCCTGCAATCTGTAAGTCAGTATTTCCATCCTGTCTCCATCTAAAAGTTCATTTCACTCATTCGATACCTTAAGACTGACTTTCTTTTCCTTCTCATTCCAGCAGTGGTGTGCTTTCTACTGCCACAGCTGCACCTGAGCAGGTAGTCAGCATGCTAAATGGACTGCTATTTATATAGAGCTTTTTTAGTCTTACTGAACACTCACTGCACTTTTTACGCTACAAGCCACATTTACCCATTCACACACACACATTCATACAGTACTTTGCTGGAGAAACTTTTAGCAAACAGACATTCCTACACCGAGAGCAATTTGAACCCTTCAACAGACCGACAGAAATTAGCAGAGGCCCAGCTGTCCCAGCATCAGCAAAATTAATCTCCTTTCTTTCAGGACAAAGAATGATCCAGGTTTCTAAAACAGGGATATTATGTCCACACACACAAACAGGACACTCTGAAAGCCCAGCAATTCCCAGGATTTGTAAACACACAGTGAGAAAACTAGATGGAACAAGTTTGGGCCGGTTATGTTCCTGTGTGGAAATACTTTATATTCTATGAATGTGAACCCAGACAGAGCTGAATTATGAGCGGACACATTCATTTGTTGTGACACGCTGGTGCTTGTTAGAGGTGGGAAAGAATGACAGCCAGCAAATCAATGTTTCTCACATGATGAAGTGACAGAGGAAGTAATACATCAGCTCCACTACATTAGGACCTGGACATGAATGCATACTGTTCATTCCAGGTCATAAATATGCATAAAATCAGAAACAATGGCAAGATTTGTACCAACTGATATCATATAGTTTTTTTTATCTTTAAGTTCATTTTTATCTGATAAGGTCAAAAACAAGGACAACTCACAATGAAGCATTTGTGCTTTAACGGGAGTTCATCTTTGGAAAGATAATACAAAAAGGAGACGATACACAGGCCTGCTCACACACACACACACACACACACGCACACACATATGCAGCGATCCAGTGTTTGGTGTATCTGATGATGGTAATGATGAGTGATTACCCTGCTCAGCCTAGCAGGAGACAAACTGACTCCACAAAAACCACAAACTCTTTCGACTCTCTGCAGGACAATGTGAGCCGTTCAACGTCAGAGTAAATTGTAAAGTATGCACCTATGCACCTTTCTAGAGTGCTTGGAGAGAGGAGTTATTTCTGTATGCCAGCCCCAGAGGTAAGCATCGCACCGGTGAGCCCGGACATCTGCAAAAGTAACTGCTTTCTTGATCCAGGGATGATCCAGGTTTCAGGCATCAAGACTGTGGAATTCTCTTCTGATGTCTTTAAGCTTTACAGATTCCACTGACTCTGCTAAAAGGAGGCTGAACACATTTTTATACAGACAAGATTTTAATTAACTTGTTGTTTTATGTTGTATTTTAAGCTTTACATTATTTTATGTTCTTGTTCTTAGTTCTTGTGTTTTATTTTAAAGCACTTTGTAATTTTTTATCTGTGCTATATAAATACATTTTATTTACTTACTAATCAAACTAAGCTTAAATTGTTTGACTCATTATGTCACAAATCAATTGACACTGAAATCAGCACACAGGCATACATACGTATTTTCCTGAAAGTATTCCCTCACCCATCCAAATCATTGAATTCAGGTGTCACAGTCACTTCCATGGCCACAGGTGTATAAACCAAGCACATAGGCATGCAGACTGCTTCTACAAACATTATTGAAAGAATGGGTCGCTCTCAGAAGCTGAGTGAATTCCAGTGTGGTACCATGATAGGATGCTACCTGTGCAACAAGTCTAGTCACCAAATTTTCTACCTAATAAATATTTACAGTCAACTATTAGTGGTATTATGACAAAGTGGGAGTGATCGGGAACCACAGCAACTCAGCCATGAAGGAGTGGATGCTGAAGTGCATAGGGGGCAGAGGTCACCAACTTTCTTCAGTCATTCACTACAGACCACCAAAACTTCATGTTCCTTTGGGTTAGCTCAAGAACAGAGAGCTTCATGTAATGGGTTTTGATGGCCGAGCAGCTACATCCAAGCCTTTCATCACCAAGCACAATGCAAAGCATTTGATGCAGTGGTGTAAAGCACTCTGCCACTGGACTCTAGAACAGTGGAGACGTGGTCTCTAGAGTGATGAATCACACTTCTCTTTCTGGCAATCTGGCATAACAAGACACTTTGGACAATTTCATTCTCCCAACTTTGTGGAAACAGTTTAGGGAGTTCCTTCCTGTTCCAACATGGCTGCACTCCAGTGCACAAAGCAGGTCCATAAAGACAAGGATGAGTGAGTTTGGTGTGGAAGAACTTGACTGGCCTGCACAGAGTCCTGACCTCAACCTGATAAGAAACCTTTGGGATAAATTAGAGCGGCGACTGTGAGCCAGACCTTCTTGTCCAACATCAGCGTCTGACCTCACAAATGTGCATCTGGAAGAATGGTCAAAGATTCTCATAAACACTCCTAAACCCTGTAGAAAATGCATGTAGTGAATAGCTCTGGCAATATAGTGTATTTGTTCCATTTGTTTTATTATATTATTGTTATTATAATACTTTTTGTGTCTATGTACTTATGTGGAGATTATGATACAACAATACAGTTGCTGAGTGCTGAAATAAAACATGAGAAAATGATGACCATATGGCAAAAAATCAATGTGCAAAAAAATCAAATGTAGAAAACATTAAAGCTCCTGCTTCCAAGCTGGAGTTCATCGTCAAATATGTGACCTGAATCTTTTCTCTCTTTTAGGAACAGGAAACATTGTTATTTTTATTAAAACGTTATTATATTAATTATTCATTTAGTAATAACTATTGACTGTGTTTCTGTATTGTTAATAATCACAAAACTCGACTTATAAATGATAGCATGGCACTTAAAGGAATGTTTTTATGTGCCATGTGAGCAAATTTTAATTTAATTTAATTTTATTTGTGTTTAGTTTTGCTTTGTGTCCACACCCTCTTTTCAAATGAATCAGACAATCATGGAACGGGATTATGGAATGAGTCTTTTCCAAGAAAATGTTGGCCTCTTAATTTTTTGTACACACATCCATCCTCCCTTACCTCCTCCCTGTACTGACTTTGCCTCCAGATTGACATCGCCTGACTTCCTTGTTTGCTCCATAATTACTTCATCCTCACAGAAAAAAATAAAACCTATGGGCTTTGTTTAGGGGATGAGATTTTGACAGAGACTATAGTGTTTACATATGCACAGCACACCAAGGCAGTGCCACACATCGTCACACACATCCCCAGGGCAGTGAATTTTAAATGTCACAGGTCTGTGTTTGTGAGTGTTTGTTGCAGCGTGTGTGTCAATGTGTGGGTGGCAGAGCCTCCAGCAGGCGACAGCGCTGAGTCACAGAAAATGACCAGATGGTGAAAGAGAAGGAGAGGAGAGAGGGTAAATGGTAACAGGGAAGAGGAGAGAGAGAGAGTACAAGGTAAACACAGAGAAAAGAGAGACAGAGGAGAGACGGAGGAGAGACAGCAGAGAGACGGAGGAGAGACGGAGGAGAGACAGAGGAGAGACAGAAGAGAGACAGAGGAGAGACGGAGGAGAGACAGAGGAGAGACGGAGGAGAGACAGCAGAGAGACAGAGGAGAGACAGAGGAGAGACAGCAGAGAGACGGAGGAGAGACGGAGGAGAGACAGAGGAGAGACAGCAGAGAGACAGAGGAGAGACGGAGGAGAGACGGAGGAGAGACAGAGGAGAGACAGAGGAGAGACAGAGGAGAGACAGAGGAGAGACGGAGGAGAGACAGAGGAGAGACAGAGGAGAGAGGGAGAAAAGGAGAAGCAAAGCAAAAGAGAGAGGTTGTGACAGAGGGAGGAGTGTTTTGTAGCTAGCATTCCTCCA
>VOQJ01006595.1:2027-18341 GCA_015052665.1 Apistogramma diplotaenia
TCTGCCCCGGGGGCCCGGTGCTCTGCCCTTGGGCCGGGCTCTCTGGGGGGGGGAGCCCAGGGAGGTAGGAGGTGGAGGAGGCGGTGGGTGAGGAGGGAGAGGGGGAGGTGGTGTTGGGAATTATGGGTTTGTGTGTGCATGTGTGTGCGCGTGGGAGTGTGCATGCGTCTGAGTGTGATCAGGGGTGATGGGCTGTGGGGATACGAGCGTGCATGTGTGTGCGTGTGTGTGTGTGTGTCAGAGGCAGAACTGGTTGAAAATTTTAACTCTTTGCTTGCTGAGCTGCTTCGCTGCAAAAATTCAGCATGAGAGAAGAAGAGTGTGGATGTCTAACAAGCTGCACTGTGTGTTTGTATCCTCGTGCTCAGCACAAGGACATGTTAGCACCTTGTTAAAAGAGGCCGTGGGCATCACAAAAACCTAGTTAATCACTTAATCACTTTAAATATGTAGTTTGACATTTTCTGACCAGGCAAGTACATTATTTTATCAGCTATGAATGTTTTCTTTAGTATTTTCTTTTCTTTTATCTTCTTTTTGGTCTCAACAGACTTCATAACGGTTTCATGTCATGCCACTTCAGCACCGCAGCTCAGGATGCTGAAGTAAACACATTTCTATCCTCCACCTATGCACATATTAGCTTTTTCTGAAATAGAACTAAAAACATTTACTTCATGTATTAATCTATTTACACTAATTTGTCATCCCTGTATGCAAATATTAGTTTGTAGATTTGTGTGTCTTCCTATAATTGCTTGACACAACTGTAAGACTCATTTGTCACCAGTATGAGGAAATAGCATAATTGAAAAGTGCTTTTCAATTACAATTTGTTTAACTTAAATAATGAAATAAAATATGGCGCTTTAAAGTTTTACTTCTTCTTTTTATTATTATTCCATCCAGCAGCGAAGAGGAAAGAGAGTGAGAGGAGAAAAAAAAATCACTCACGGCAAAATGCAAATGAGCCTGGAAGCTATTACGATGCTAATGAGATTCCACCATAGAAGTTGCTGCTCCGGCATCCGGGGTATATTTCATCCATATTTGGAAAACAGTTGTGTGCTCAAAATAGGGGACACACTTCCCAGTGTTCACAGCTGAGCTTGCGAGTTTTACTTTGGTGGGGTCCACGAGCTGCTTCAATGTGCTTACAGTTAGACAGGAGAAGGTGATGCTGCTTAGCTGGTTTATTTGTGCTTCACCGTGAAATTCGGCTCTATTTTTATCAACTCTTTTGTCTCATCACTGCTTGTCAATCACTAGTGAGCTCCTTTTATTAATACCACAATCAGACTCTTCCTCCAGGCTTCACATTACTCCCGAACATCGTGCATGTTGGCACACGTTTCAAACGAGTGTGACTGTTTACACCAGCAGAAGCTTCATCAAACACGGCTACAACTTTACATTTTCACGCTTCGCTGTGAAACAGGATAAGACGTGATGCCGGGTTCTTCCGAACAGGAGCGGCATCAGTGCGTTCAGGTGCAAAACCTGTAGCACGGCTGTGAAGGTGTGCAGTTTGTGCGTTAAAGGCAGGTAGGTAGGTAGGGAGATAGGGTGAGTTACCATAGTAACACCAAGAGGGAACCCAGCAGAAGCAGAGTGTCTATATGTGTCCTGACCCATTTCCATTCTCATCCACAAGTGTTTTGTCTCCCTCACTTGCTGTTTCACAACTAAAAGCATCTCTCCTTCTCCATCCTTGATGCATCTGCTGTACTTAACAAATGGCCGAGGCTCGAAGCATTCAGCAAACTCTCAAGGTACATTCGGTTTTCTTCCAGTGAAGTTCAATTTAATTCAATTCAACTTTATTATCCCACAGGATGAAAAAAACCTAGTATGAATAGGATTAAAAGTTAATACACAAAAGTATGTGAAACAAAGTAGAGGATACAGAAGTCATATACAGTATTAACAATGCTTTCATTCATTGACCGGCACTTAAATATGTCCTTCTCCGCAAAGATAACATATACATCAGTTATATTAATTAATAGCTGGAAAATAAAAAGACACCCCTCGCAATTAATTTGAACGAAACCTTCGGCAGAACAAAGAAACAGCAAAGATTAAGGTCAAAAGAGAACACGCTCCTACTTCTGAACAATAATCCCTCAGGGTTCAAAGATCATCACTGATTACACATAAAACTGCATCTTTTTAGTTAGTTAAGATTCTGAATGTAATATGCTGTTAATGAAATTAAATAACAGGAAGAGCTGCAGAGAGATGCACACTGAGCTTGATCATAAGTAATTGATTCAAACCCTCGTTTACACTCGGTGTTACCATGTGATCAATGTCTGAAAATGGCACCTGAACAGCTTCAGCACCTCTACCTGCAGCTTGAGTGGGAAGCGGAGGAGTTAGATGACCTTTACTTTTTCTTTTGTATGCGGTCAAACTACACTCACTGCTTTCCTGAGCTCTAATCACAAGGCTGGCTTGACCAAGTCCAAAATGTGGTTTGTTGAGTCAGACCAGATTACGATCCTGATTCTGACCTCATCCACAGGTGGAA
This sequence comes from Apistogramma diplotaenia, assembly GCA_015052665.1. Taxonomy (NCBI): domain Eukaryota; kingdom Metazoa; phylum Chordata; class Actinopteri; order Cichliformes; family Cichlidae; genus Apistogramma; species Apistogramma diplotaenia. Next base: position 4,561 of record VOQJ01006595.1, read on the forward strand.
TCTAAATCCCAGGTGTAAACGTTGACATCCAAACATTTTAAGTCACTCCTTCCATTTGGCCTTCCCTGTCTGTGGCTGTGGTCCCACGTTGTTGTGCAACAACGGCCCGTTTTACAAAATAAGTTACAGCACCCATGCTCCGCTAAATAATGGAAATAGAGATAATTTTGATTAATGACTGTTATTTCTACTTGCAGTAGTTTATATTTAGCCGCCTTGGAGCAAATATGGAAAGACCCAGCACGTCACACAGCATGCATCGGTGAAAATAAATATGACACTGATTAAGTCAGACGCAGCACGAGAGCAGGAACTGGGCTGCAAGTGGGTTGCAAAGCTGCTTGGATATGTGCAGCTACTGCGGGCAGGCTGAGGCAGCTTAAATGTTACATCCTACTGTATGTGCCATGCTTCAGTTGCATGTGTGGAAGGGTATCAGCTGAGCAGTCACCTGATGTGGGAGACACTGCACTTCCTTGTTTGGAAAAATCCTTGTTTATGGAATCTGTAGGATGCAAGTGTGAGCTTTTTTGTTGTTGTTGTTGATCCAACGTTTAGGTCAGGTATGTCAAACTCGCGGCCCGCGGGCCGTTTCCGACCACGCCCCCTACTTCCGGCCGCGAATTGGCGTAAAAATATGGTACAAACAGGCCCTTGAAGTTACTTTTTTGACATCCCGCTTTCTCCGCCAATTAAGTGGGTTGAGCGGAATGTCAAAAAAGTAACTTCAAGGGCCTATTTGTACCATATTTTTACGCCACTTCACAGCCGGAAGTAGGGGGCGTGACCGGAAAGTTTGACATCAGAGACATGTGTTCATAGCACGCTATTCATAGCTGTTTGATGAGTTCAGTCTGATATGGTAGCTTGATGAGATTTGGAGCCAATATTTATCTATTAATAAAAATTTAAATGGGCCATATCACCCTACTGCTGCTTGATGGCTATGTTTTCTGAGACTTTTATTGTAAATTAGGTATTTAAATAATTTCATGATGTTCTTGTGATTTTCAAAAAAGCACTGGCAGGACCACCAGAGCATCACTGATGTAAGTTGTGTTTACTATCATCTGTACTATACAACTAAGTTAATACTGAAATATGTTAAATGAGCTGTTCACTTCAATGTACTGTATTGCAGCCACACTCGAGTGGTAAGCGCTTTAGGCGGGCAACCAAATCCTGTTAGAAATGTCAATTGAAAAGGTCTTGAGATATTAAAAATGTAGTTTTTAATTAAAGGTTTATTAATAGATTTTTCAAACTTTTTTTTAATTACCCAACCGGATGCCTGAGGCATTTGGATTACAACTTTTATCTCACTCGATTCAGACTGCCTCTCCCCATTCAGCCATTTTGGATTAAAAGTCAGACTTCATAAATGCTGTTCATTAATTCCCAGTGTGGGCAGTTAATTTGAGATTTGGTTGCAACGCTATGTCTGGCCTGAGTGTCTGTTTATTTTTAGATTCTTGTGGCTACTTTGCAGCCCGGGCCTAATCTGTCACGCAGGCAAACATGGAGGAAATCTTAATCAGTGTGCCAAGAAAAGATTGTCAAAGCACTGGTGTGCCTGGTTTGGAAATTCAACATGTTAGTAACACATACTGTCACAGTAAATGATATTATTGAAATGTGTTGCGTGGACTGTACTGTGAAAATGTTGAAATAAATTAGAGCCCATCTGTGTTTTGCTGTTTGCATATAGTGTTATTGCCATATGATGTACCTGTGTCATCATTTGCTGACTAGCTATGATGGGAATTAGAAATAACTCCTTTGCAAATAGGCATTGCCATTAAAATGTAGTCGTGTTTGTACAATAATAAATGTAGAAGAAAGACAATCATACCAAAATAAATCATTGGCAATTTGATGATGTATAATCAGTGCAGTTCCATCCCAGTTTAAGACCTATACAGATGCAGCCGGGTCTTATTCTGACTCCGTCTGAGACATTTTAAATAAAGAGGTACATGACAGGATAGGCACAAAAAACAAAATAACTCAAATCATGTCGTAGTCAGTTTTATTTTACTGTATCGAGAGAATCCGTTCTGCAGAAGGCTTTTACAACAAAGTCTGTCAGTTAGTGATGGGTCACCTCGCTATGGTGACCAGTGCTCTGCATAAATCTTGTTTGAGAGTTTGGATTCTTATTATGCAATACCATAAAGGAGGTGCCTGATTGTTCTTAAATGTATTACATCCATCTTCTTCCACTTATCCAATTTTAAGGACTTCGGTGGTGGGTGGGGGTGGAACCTATCCCAGCTGCCACGGGGCAGGTGGCAGCATGGCAGGGTACACCCTGGACAGGTCGCCAGTGTGCTGCAGAGCTAACACACAGGGAGAGACAACCATTCACACACATTCATATTTAAAGGCAATTTAGAATCTCCAGTTAACCAAACCCCACTGACTGCATGGTATTGGATGGTGAGAATACCTGGAGAGAACCCACACAGACTCTGCACAGAAAGGCCCTGGTCAGGCTTCAAACCCAGGACCTTCTTGTTGTGAGGCAGCAGTGCTAACCACTGTACAGCTGAACTCAGTAAGTGCTAGCTTTAGCCACGAGTATAAAAAGATGTGCTGCAGCAGATGGTCTAACCTGCACAAAGCCCCGATCTCAGCATCCTGGAGTCAGATTAGGATTACGTGAACGGACAGAAGACACTGGGGCAATGTGTCGTTCCCCAGTGTTTCCTGTCACTAACTCAAATCCAGCCCCCGTGTCTGTGACACGTTCTCCAAACTGCTGCTTTGTACTGTTGCCAGTTTAAAAGCAAAGGTTGGACAAATATTCATTTCATTAAGATTTTTCTTTGTTTCCCCCCCTCATACCGTGTGAGGTCCATTGATTAATAAAAACAGCATAGTCTATACTCATGTCCTAATTACTCACATTTTAGTTTGATTAACGTCATTAATTGCATAACTGTCTGTCACAGTGTAACACTGTAGGCTATCAAAAGTGGAAATTTCATTCATCCAATTATCCTATACATGGTGCCTTTAAGTCTGAAGGGTTAGCAAACCACTGTTCACACAGTTCCTGCATGAAAAGACAATCCTGGCATGTTTTTAAAACTCAGCTTTTGCTTTATTAAGTATGAGAGTGACACTGTAGCAGCAGCAGCAGAAAGAAAACAACAACCTGCCTTCCTGTAATCACAAACGATGCCACTTGGTACGCAACTCGTCAGGGAGATCCTGTCATTAGCAGCACTGGCCAGAGGCAACGCAGTCAATACAATGTTATGAAATCATGCTACACATTAAATGGACTGTTTGGTGTGTGGCCTCATCAGCATCTGTGTGCTGTCATCAGTTACTGTGAGGCTTCACACCTTCACTTCTTGGAGCTCAGACAAAGTGGAGCTCAGGATTTAAAAAAAATACAATTTAGTTGCAGTCAAGGTCAGTATGAAGTTTATTTTTAATTCAGGCATAAGACCGGCTGATTTAAATGTAATCCCTTCACACATACTCTGTAGGGATTGTGGGGTCTTTACCTAACAGTAAGGTACCTGGAGAAAACTGTTGTTGTGAAGTGTCTCTGTATAAATGAAACTGAAGTGAATTATTAAAAGGGTGAGGTTACAGTTTACTGTCATTTTAAAATCAAATAAGCAGCTAAATTTACTATTAAGAGTGAAGATGTTTGACCCTGTGCTGCAACAAACTCATCTGTTTTTCAGTCACAACATGACCAACAGCTATATTTGCAATCAATAGTGCACCATTGTTATTCTAGTCAATATGTTATATGTGAAGGAGCAGTCGTTGCTGTTTTAACTCTGAATTTTCACTTTAAACTGAGTTGCTTGTGCTTTAAATCTCTTTGCAGTGCACTGGATCTACCTCTGTGTGCGAAACATGCTTTAAATATCCTGCCTGCGCTGCTGTCGCAACTGATGCCTATGCATTGCTTCATGCATCTGAACCCCACGAGCACCACGCCTTACTCAGCCAGCACTGGCAGGGCACCCTTAAAATCTGATATGCTGGAAATGAATTGAATTAATAAAATGCATGATGGAAACACTGAAAATCAGGTAAACAAGGGACTTCGGGTGTTCAGAGCCCACGCAGAGTGACTTCTGACAGGAAATAAAGAAACGCACAGACGCATTGAACGCTGAGATCTTACTTGAACTTTGCAAGAGTGCAAAACTGAGTGTAGGTCTTGAGGGAACAGGAAACGACTTCCCTCCTCCCCCTTCAATTCTGCCCCCCCTCCCTCCCTCCTACCCACCGTTCCTCCCCCCTCCTCTCCTGCTCCCTTTCCTCCCTCCCTCCTCCTCCTCCTCCTCCTCCAGCAGCACCACGCTATAGCAGCGAACTAGGCAGGCCAACTTACAGAGTGCAGCTCAGCCTCGACAGCGGCTGCTTCCAACTGGGGGTCTTCGGAGAGCATCGCACTCCCATGTGCGCTGCTGTGCCCGCTGGATGTTGAAATCGCGCCGTGCGCCTCGCCAGGAGCCACCATGTCCAACCCAACCCACGACCCGTTCTACTCTTCTCCGTTCGGACCCTTCTACAGGAGACACTCGCCCTACATGGTCCAGCCCGAGTATCGGATCTACGAGATGAACAAGCGGCTGCAGGCGCGCACAGAGGTGAGCCGGCCGGACGTAACCGCTACACGGTCCCGTTTAGGTCGAGGTACCGGTAGAAGGGTGGCGGGTTGGAGAGGAGGGACGAGATGCCGGTGCTGGACAGAAAGATGAGCTCGGAAGGGTCAGTCAGGATATACGGACGTAAAGACAAAGTACCAAACATTCCTAAGGTGAAAGTAAACAGGCTCCGGTCTGTAGTCTGTAAGAAATACGCGTCCTCGCAAGTAATTAGTTGTAGTCCCAAAATCTGAATTTGAAGTTGGAAAATGCTGATGTGTGGAGGAGGTGCTTTCCTTTCACGTGGCCAATTAACCTGTTAAAAATTCTCGGCTTTACCGTCACCCAAGTGAGTCACCTGAGGCTGGAATGAAAAAGTAAAAAAAAATGGCAAAAATAGACTTAAAACATATGAAATATGCAGTTTAAATCTTTTAATCAGGGCAGCACGTCAAATCAGGGCTTTCAAACTGTGGCACATTTCTAAGAGCAAGTTACATAAAGGCTGATCATAACAAAGTTTGAAAATTCAAAAAAAATCTACCAAGTCTACAAAGACTGTTCAAATAGGCTGTGCAGGCTGAGGCAAAGGAGCCTTTTCTTTGGATTTAATTAATTTGCATACATTTACAATTTGCATGGTTTCGGCATATTTGCATGTTTCTTCCGTGTGGACGAGAGTTTGTCCACTGGAAGTGAAGAGCTTCTGGTCCATCTGTATCCCAAGACACATGATTCATCTCTGCAGATTAAATTTCTGAATGAAAGTGTTTATGATTGCACGGGGCGAATTCATTTCAAGTCAGGCTGCAGATGCTTTATCTCATTGGGAGCCGAGCGTGTGTGACATACAGTGTCATTCAGACTGAACCTTTGCTGATCCCACTCCGAGTTGTACTGTACTGGGAACAGCTGTCTTCAGCATCTGTTCTGTAATCACAAATGTGTAAATCTGCAGATAAAAAGTTCACCCAACATGTCGAGTTCTCCTCACAAACCATCTTTAGAGGAACACATCAGCAAAGTACCATAAATGTCATGTTAAACAGCTCACTGTACATTTCGATATATAAATATAAGGCTTTCAGCAACAATTTTTTTTTACTACTTACCAATAATTCCCAGTTTATTGATTAATTGTGTCAGTGGTATGTTAGAATTGAGAAAAAAATCCCATCAGAGTTTCCCAGAGCTCAACGTAAGCTCTTAAAAATGCCTCGTTTCTCTGACCTGCGGTCTAACACCCCAAAGATGTTCAGTTTACGATCACAGAAAATACCAACATTTTAGAGGCTGGAAGATATTAAAACATATTTACTGTAAGATGGATTGTTATTTGTCAGCTGAACACCTAATAGTTTTAGCTCTAATATTTACTTTTTTCAAATAATTTGACTTCTTGTTGCCCTTTAAAGCTTTTAGGCTAGAATTTGATTCCCCTGAGACGTTTTAAACTGAGAAACATACCCAGTAAATTATTTCATGTGACAATTTTAGAGTCATTTTAGAAATCCTTTAAAGCCAGCTGAGTTACTGCAGCAGCTTGCAGACTGGGGCTGACTTTCCTAAAGAGGAACTTGCAACTTTAAGCAGACCAAGGCAATGTTGCTGAGATGCAATGGCCCAGTCTAATGCATTATTCATACGGAGTGGTCCAAGCCCCAGTGGACCTCAACTCCTGTACCACACACACATACACAGACACACACACACCAAACAGCATGCGCACTTGCACATGCACGATTTCACATTCATACCCAGACATTACAAGACATTTGTTTTAATGCACAGGCAGACAAACACTGTATACACACACTATACAGGCACAGCAGTTTAAAGCCTTAGCTCTCCTCAGTCTAAATGATATAATTGCATGATAGCATAATTATTATTTTTCCCTCTTGGTGTTCATTGTATCTTTGCTTCCTACTTCATCCTTTTCTCCTTTTCTTCTGCTCTGAAGGTGCATCACATGTCTTCTCTTCAGCGATGTGCTTATTGTTCGATTCAAACTCAGTCGGTGAACGTAATGAGGAAGGAGTAATGTCTTATAGCAGTGAAATAAATGCCTCGAGTTTTGCAGTTTGTTTGCATCCAGATGTGCAACGCAGCCCAGTTCAGGCTTTTAACAAAATTATATAGTAATTATCCTTATGAATGCAAAGTAGCCGCCATTTAAGAAAAAAAAAAGTTATTGTATACGTGGGAAAGCAAAGCGGTTATAAAATAAATCTCCCTCTGCACATCTACATATGCATAATGTGCAGTTTGCCTTAGCTAAGACTCAGGGTGGAAACTTGCGCAAAACATGAAACATTCCTCATGAAGCAGACTTACTGGAGCCTTTTACTTCCTGTACAGCGAGGTTAGCCGGTGCTGGTGTCTTAATGATGATCATGATGATGATGCGTGCCTGAAGGGTCATTCTGTTGCGTGTTTTATCACTGCTCAGTTCATCTCCTCTAAGACAACTTTCAAAGTCAGAGCGCATTTAGAAACGAGAGCAGAAGCAGTGCGGGGTCAGGCTGCTGGTCTTACCAAACAGGAAGTTTGGGATGTCTCTCTCTGCTGCTCAGAAAAAAAAACAAGAAGAAAAAAGTGGATTCCATTAGAAGAAAACACCAAAATCGTGCTGCTGGATAGTTTACTGAATATTTTATCAAGGTTTTGCTGCTAGCAGATGTTCCAGATCCACGTCCTTCTGAGTTTAATAGTTAAACTGCTAATAGTTAACTGCTGTTTCAGGGAGGCATTTTTTTAGCCTTGAGTATGCATTGGTTGGAAGCCCACGAATGACACTACTCTGAGAGTAATTGCCAAAAATGTGCAATTTTTTACTTCAAATATGTGTCCGAGTCTTCTTCTGACCTTATTAAAACTAGAAGAAAAACTAGGGAACTGTTACCGTCGCATAAGGCAGCCCTATTACACCAATTAAAGAAATATGAATGTGTTATAAGAGCCATGCATGAACAGAAATATACCATTATTTTTGCTTGCCGAACAAAGAAATGCACACTGTGTCTTTCCGCGCTCGTGTGGGGACAGTTGTTAGACGTTATACAAATAAACTGTTAGTTTGTGTAAAACTTATTAAAGTTTTTATAAAACTTAAGTAACAGAAGCACAAAGAGACTTACTGTGGATTATGGAGCATGCATGAAATCTACACCAAATCTCTCTATAAGCAGTGATGTGAGTTTATGTGCTGCGTGTCAGCGTGGAAGCCCTTCCTGGCATGTCATGATAAGTGGGCGGGGTTTATTGTCGTGTGTGTGTGTGTGTGTGTGTGTGTGTGTGTGTGTGTGTGTGTGTGTTTGTTTAACAGCTTAAACAGGGAGAAGACAGAACATGTCAAATCGTCCAAAAGAATATATGATATTGAGTCCTTCTGCTGGATTTTAGTCTGAAGTGACATTGTTTGACTGGGTTTGCTGCTGTATTTGTTGATCCTGTCACAACGATTTCAAGCTTACAAACAGCCGTCTTGTCAGAATTATCGCCCGAGTAAAGATGCTTAATATCGTGAAAGGACTGCCATTGTTAAAAATAAGAATAGCTCGGAGCGTACTTAACATCGTGCTCGCTGGCAAACCGTCAAGCCAAAATGACTCACTATAGTTTGCATTCCTGCCGTTTTAAGTAGGTTTTTAATGGGGGAGCTGACTAAGCCTCAGTGTGGCACCACCTTTAAAAAGTGTTGAAGGATTCGTCTGAAGTTAGTCTTCTGTCAGAAATACTTCCAGTTGTCTTATTCATGAGTGTGCGTTTGAATTTGCTTGGTTCGTGGTGCAGCTGCAGCTCCCACTGGCAGGCGCAGGACTCAAGGACTCGGCACTTAGAGGAGACTTACTTACCTTGGGAAGGAAGTCTGTGTGACTTAGTGAAATCTGCAGAAAAAGCTTCGTGCAGGGGAAGAAAAGCAAATTGATGAACTTGCACAGTTTATTTTTATTCTTTTGGTTTAGCGGCTCACATGCAGCATCGCCTCATGGGCTGCAGTGATGCAGCAGCGTGTCGGTCATGTTTAGTGCACGACTTCTGTTTAGTAGCTTAACTTCACGTTTCCACCCCCTGAAATAAAACCATAAGCATTAAATTGTTACGTTTGGCTTCAGGGTGTACTTGTAGGCACACACAGATATGTATATAATTTGTTTTCTTTCTCAATTAATCAGTCAGTTGATTATAAAAAATTTCCACCCCAGATCTTTCGTTCGGTTTACTGTAATTTAGAAAAGGAAATCATTGTTTCAGCTTCAGTGTGCTTTAAAAAAAAAAAGAATAATTAATTATGTAAGTAGTCACTGAATACTTTTCAGAAGTTTTTTAAATAAGCAACGAATCCTTTCAGAGTTACTGTAGTGACCTCGGTTGTGCTGCAGAAGTTTAACGGATGGGTTGAATGGAAATCTTTGCATGTAAATGACTTTTTTCTTTTTGTTCAACCAGCACAGAAGCAAACGGTGTTCAGTTTACTGTCACATATTTAAAGAAAAGGAGCATGTCGTCTCTCATTTGAAAGCTGAAAAGTCATTGATTCTCCAAATATTTGCTGAATTCATTTATGAAGATCGCAGATCGTTGAACTAATCCTTCCAGCTGGACCACAGTGATGATCAGAGCTAAAACTAATATTGAAAACTGTTCTCTTTGGTTAATTAATGATGTTTTTAGTTGATAAAATGTCAGAAAACCCTGAAACGGGGAAATTTCCTACCAAGGTAATGTTTTTAAATTGAATGTTTTTTCAACTAACAAATAAAAACCCAATTATATTAAGATTACTATGAACAAACACAGCATAACCGAATTGAAAATGGGGAAAATGATTGATTCTGAAAACAGTTCCCCGGAGTTCCTGTTTGAAACATGAACACTGATAACAGATATGTCATGTTGTGAGTATTAGGCTCGTTAACACAGCAAATACTTTTATCTGCAGGTGAGACTTTGCCTTTGTAATCCCAAGGAACTTTTTCCTTTTTTTGCTCCCTCTCAGTAGCAACCTTTTCACCCACCATGCACTCAGAGGCACACATGGAAATAAGGAAGAATAAAAGCTAACGACACAACCAGCCCCGCGTGTTTGTCTGGGATCAGCGCTCACCTTTGAACTGATAACTGTGCTGCAGCTAAAACAGTCCTGCTGCTGAGATGACTCGGGGTCTGCTTCTATCCCAACCTTATTACCTGCTCCATTCATACTTATTACCTGCCTGGCTGTATTTCTGCACCAGGCTGACTGCTATCCCATTACCTTCATTTTACACAATGTGAACCCGCTGTGACCTGGCAATCTAAACAGTCTTTGATGTGGATTTGATGCCATGCATACAGTGTGACCACATTGTTTCTGTGCTGTCGCTCGGGGTTGGGGAGGTGGGGGCAGACCTCGTCGTACGGAGGCAGCTGCAATGATTTGTGGGGGAATTTGACACTTAAGCGTATGCAAATGAGGCAGCGGATTAACATTCAGAGGAGGAGCTTGGTCGACCTCAGCTGCTGTAAGGCCATTAGCATAGAGGGCATTAATATTCAGCGGCGGAGAGCGGAGACACAAAATAACACTGTAAGTAAAACTACAACACAGAGGGTGAAACAGAAGGAAAACAAAAGCATTTTAATAGAGGCGCGATAATAGTAGCTACAGGGCTGCGTTCAGAAACCTCTCTCCAGCTGCTTCTGCTGCTCACATCGGTTCTGTTGGTCACACTCTCCCTCAGCACATAGACAAGCAATCAGCAACAGTGACTGGCAGACCATTCATTGGATTCTTGTGTCTTTTGCACATAGTTAGTCTCATTCCCATTATTCAAATGGCCCCACAGACCTGACTCATTGGCTCGACTTTGGAACTGGAGAAACTGGAGTGTTCATTATGGCCAAATCCCTTGTTCCTGTCAGGAGCAAAGTGGATCTGTTCCCATCAGCTCGACGTGTCAGATTGACATGAATAGGCTTATGATGTAGAGGTCAAGTTGGCACTGAGCTGTAAGGTTCACAGAGAAGGATTAAAGATGAGCCGCCAAGAACACACCTGACGAGTTCTTTCATCGTCTTTCACGTGACGTTTTCACACAGCAACACATAGATTGTATATAATGGATCAATCACCTTATACAACCATTCGGTCCGTAAAAATATACAAGGTGAGACCTTCAGATTGTTTTTTCCTCCAGCTCTTCCACTGATATCATCACATTTGTGACGCTGAATCAAAAAGATTTGTCATCAGTTTCCCAACAATATTTTTCTGTTGTTTACATTGTTTCTGGTCACCTTGGAAATAATTTTCAGGCTGTATTGATTACCAATAATAAAGTACCTTAGATGAGTTATTACAGTTATTAAACTACAATGCCCAGCTTTAGGTATTCCACGTTGGTATTTGTGCGAATGTCCCGATTTGCTACTTTGTTGAGATGTTGGCTTGTTGCTAAGCAGTTTCTAAGCTCACAAAAACATCAATCAAAGATAGATGAAGATAAATGTAGCCTGCAGATTTGAAAAGTAAAGCCAGAATTAAACCTGTATTCTTTCTAATGACCAGCAGGGGAGCACTCCTCTGCTCGCTTTGCACAGGAGCTCATGGGAAAGCGGCACCTTCCTGTGTGTCCTCACTAAACACTTTAGTGGCGACTTAATGGGCTCCATCGCTAGTTTCATGACGTATTGAATAAAACATGATGTTTATTTTGTAAATTATGATCACTTTTGGTGTCACAGAGAAGCATTTATGGCTCTTCCAAAAATTAAGCCTATCTAAATTGAATAAATACTCGGTAACATTTTTGCAGTGCATGTGTGTGAAACAGGCTGACAGTAATTACCAGAGAAGTGTTGAACATCATGTTGCCCTTATCTGAACCATTACTGCTGGATTTATCTTCCATCAGGGAAAACAAGCCAGTGTCACTTCAAGACTTCAGATGTGGCGCAGCTGAGTTTTAATCACATTGTTTTAAAACTACAGGACTGGGCTGCAGAATCACATCTTTACTCCACATCTGGTAGTTTTCTTTAATAAACTCTGCGTCTTCTTCTCGCACTGTAAATGTTTCGATGTTTATTCTCCTTTGCAGCTAAAAAAAAAACCCCACCATCGGCGAATCTTCAAATCTCCGTTAATGAGATGTAAAGTATTGAGTGACAGTGTTGAGTTTAATGATTCAATTATCAAATAGGTGGCAAATTAAAGATCGTTTTTAGCTAGATAAACACATCATGCTGCATTCATGCTTCCTCCTACACATGAAAAAACAAAACAAAGGAGAAAAAAGGTAAATAGCTCAAATAGGTCTGCACCATTTGTTATTTACTTGGAATAAACAGCATTATTATTTATTCCTCTATCAACCGAATCTCTAATATGTGTTGTTATTATGATTCACTGCCTTATTGACGACGAACAGACATCTGCTTTTGTGGGCTCGTAAAATGCGGCGGAGCTCTTACATTAAAAACAAAAACATTTTAGATTTTCATAATGCTGCCAGTCACTGAAAGGACTGAATCACATTAGCTTCTGCTTCCCTTAGTTAACTCCCTGCTAATACACCCCCCCTCCCTCCCCCACCCCAGCTAAATTAAAGAATAATGCAGCTAAAAGGTGAGCGCACTGGCTGATAGTTTTGAAAAGCAAAGGTAACCTCGTCCTCAGAAAGCTGGTCAGTGCTGAATACTGTTTGCTTGTTTATTCCTTAGAAAGCTGCTGTCTGGTGTGAAAACATTGAATAGAGATTCAAAAATGACTTTTTTTGAGATATATTCACTGTCCAGTCTTATGCAGAGTTAACGACGAGGCCAATTAATGTGTTTTTATACAGCCTGCAGTGCAAAATTATTTATTAATTATTATAAATAATTAGATATTACGATACATTTATTAATCCCCGGAGGGGAAACTTTTTTTAAATTCTAATGAAAGGCACACAAGTCATTCAGGTCACAAGAGACAAGGCATGACGCCAGTATAACTGTAGTAACTCAGCAGCATGCAAACCAATGCATCCCAGGAGGAGGTCGGTGTTGTGCACGAGCCTTCCTGCCACTAAATGCTGTCAATAACAATGGCTGTTAACATATAACAATCAGCCTTTTCATACTAAGAATGTATTTCCTGTCTGTGGTTTACTCTCAGTGATCAACTTGCAGAGAATTATTGCTTCCATTTTTAGTTCCCTTTTACAGTGAGATCCATCCAGCTCATTGTTTAGTTATCTGGCCTGCAACTTTACTGTTCCCATAATGTCCGCACACCCACTGCACCTGCTCAGAGGAGCACGGAGCAGTGGAATATTAACAGCAACATGAGAATACAAACATAAACATACAGAGACTTGGAACAGATTCTGCTGATCTCAGGAAATCTACACGCGTGATGTTTTTATGTTACATTTTTGAGACAACAGTGAAGACTCCTCTAAACATGTTGGTCCAAAGTCGCCCGTAGATGTCAGATCGGGGTGTAATCTGGTGACGACAAAGGTCAAAGCAAGTGACTCGCATTATTTTCACAAACGTCAAACCCATCACTGGCTCCCCGGGGCCCTACGGATGGGGGGGGGGGGTCATTGTTATTCTCAAAGAGAAAAGTCCCATCAGGATAGAAATGTTTCATCATAAGCTAAAGGAGACAACTCAGAGCATCTTAGCATTGATTTGCGGTGGTCCCACTCTCCAAGGGGACAAGTGGACTCAACACACGAGAGCACGATGCCCCTGACGGCAGAACGGAGCCACCGGATCAGCTTTTTCTTTCATTCATCACCTGGCTGTGTGTCACAGCCGGCTTCAGCTGACACATGTGGGCAAAAAGCAACACCAAAAAAAGCCTCTGCAGGTTCAATACATCCATCCATTTTATTAATAGCTAATCCAAACCTGTGTCAGCTGGGGGGGGTCTGAAGCCTATCACACCTGACACAGGTCAAGAAGCACGGTATTCCCCGGAGGGACTGGCAGTCATTCATGGAGCTAACACACAGAAACGATGCACACACATGCAGCTAGTTTACAATTACCATTCTGAATTAGCCGCATGCTAGTTTAACATGACTTTGGACTCTAGAAGGAAACTGTATCACACACACACACACACACACACACACACACACACACACACACACACACAAACACATGTGACACAACAGAAAA
>VOQJ01006602.1:16773-27577 GCA_015052665.1 Apistogramma diplotaenia
TTTGTTTGTTTTTTTTTGATTGGAAGTTTTTTTGTTTGGAAATGTTTTGGTTTTTTTTTTTTGTTTGCTTGTTTTTTTTAACCAATATTTCTCTATTGCTAACATCATACACATTGAATAAATCTAAATAAATAAATGGAAAAATTATCTATATTTACTATATCTATGCATGTATGATGACATTAATAGAAAAAGACAATAGTAATCACAAGGTCATTGAGCACGGTAATTGAACAATTTGAAAAAAAAAATAATGCAACCTGTATACTTGAGAGGATTACTGTATTAAGAGCTGGAAACATCAAGTTGAGGTTCACTGATTTTTTTTCAGGCTGTCATCATACTCTTACAAAGGATTTATAACTGCAGGGCCTAAAATTTTGGCTTGTGTCTTACCTTGTCCTTAGTATTACCCCAGTATAAAAAATGCATGTCGCCCTGTATGAAAACATGAAAGAATATGGTGACATTTTGAACAACCCCTATAATGTAATAAAGATGCAACAGTCAGAGGCAGATAGTTTATTTTTTTTTACTACCAAAATATCAAGAACCTATGAGCTCACAGAGTGGCAAACATATTTATCTCCATTATATAAACAGTACTGTGATCAGAGACAGCAGAAGTCTGTGTGCAGACAGCTTGATTACCAGAGAAGCAGGAGTAATATTCAAGTATTTTCTGTCTTTTTCTCAAAGTCCCAAAACACAGACAGTTGTGCCCACTCTGTTTTGTTTACCAACTTCACTAATCTAAAGTTAATGGCTTCCATTTTTGATTTTACTCAGCTAAATTACATATCTGCAGTGTAGATGTGTGTACCTGTGTTGATTCAGCAGGGATGACATTAAATGAGAAAAATTGAGCTACAGGAAAATAGATAAAGTAATACAGAATGTTTGAGAGCCTCACTGCATTCTTGGAGGACCACCCAAACAAGCTTAATTGTTGACTGAAGAACTGAACAAATTAAGTTTCTTGATCTTACATGCTATAATTACTATTCTGAAGTGCAATCACATACTGCATCATGACTATTGAAGCTGATGTTGCAATTGTTTCTATAATGCAGGTTTACAGTTTCATTCATACCTCAAACTTTATATGGCTACATGAAAAAGGAACTCTGCTGGAGGCATTTTCCACCCCATTTCTCTACTCATTAAAATGACAACATGGAGTCAATTTGCTTCAATGTTTTTGTGTCTTCTTTTACCTCCAGTGAATATATATCCACATAATAATTTCATCTTCCAAAACAGCTACAACTGTAGATAATATATATATTGTGGGTGTTACATGTTAAAGGTTTGTTGCTGGAGAGCTCAGAGTACAAAATATCTTGTGGTTAGATAGTTTGTCCAAAATTTTGTCATAATCACATGCTCAAACTGACATATTCATAGTTATGGCACAAGGGATTCATGAAAGCAATGAATGGCTGTGTGTCAGTTCAGCACTAATGGTTTTATTATACAATGCCCAAGTCTAACAGCCAAGGAAATGTATATATAGAAGTACAGAGAACATGGATCACCTGCCTGTATGATGTATTCTGTGGTTCAGTGTTGATGGCAGGTTTTCAGAGTCTAGATTATGCAACCCTGCAGCAAGAGAATTGGAGACAAAAACACACGGTACTCTGTGCAGCTTAGTATTAAATATTAAAACCAAATGCAACGATTCCTCGAGTAACTCGAATAATTCGATTATAAAAAAAATCCTCGACACAAATTTGTTGCTTCGATACTTCATTTAAACTCTGCAGCTCGGGTGTCTTCATGTAAGCGGAGTGGATCATTGCTGGCATGTTTTTCCACACCGCCACTGCTCACTGCACCCCCACACACGTGCGTGCGTGTGGACTGAGAATTGCAGCTGTTAGCTACCATAACGGGTTGCTATCACCACAGTTTGCTAGCGGGCACCGCTACTAGCACTAGTGTAACGACGGAAAAACTCCTGTATTTTTAGCTTTAATCCTTGATTAGCGAATAAAAATAGACCTGCAATAGAAACTTATTATGGAAGGTGCATGTGAATACAAAGCATTACAACATAAAGCTCATGCAGCCTCCAGTTTGCCAACAAAACATAATAACAAAACAGCAGCAACTGTTTATGTGCAATCTGTCTACACAATGTAGGACACGCAAAGATGCGGACGCTTTACCCAGATGGCGAGCTTGGGTGGACAGAAAGAAAACATTTAGTCATCATCAAGCATGAGGTCAGTCACAAAGACATCATCAGCAAATTGTGCTCCTTGTTGGCTCTCAAGTCTCATCGGTTAAAATGATTATTTATCAGTGAAAAACTGTTATATTTTGGACACTCAAGCCTAAGATTAGCTGGTGTAGTGTTACCTTATAACGAGCTATTGCTGTTGTTTAGCCATCTCATTCTCAGGTGTCCAGAGATAAGAGTACTGGGCACACTATGTATGTGGCTGGTCATAGATAAAACACAGTTAGTTGGAATGACAATTTCAATGTCAGCCAATGTATCCAAGATGGTAGATCAGCATGGTGGCTTCCATGTTGACCCGCCTGCTCCTATATATCTTTAATAGATAAGTTCTGAGATTGTATCAGTTTGTTTAAATACATTTTGTTTGAAGACATAAGTACACATTAATCAATGTATATTTATGAGTATTTGTACACTATTTTACCCCACCCCCCACCCAAAAAAACACTGCACCTTTAATCAACATATTTTGAAACTCAAATATGTTTGTTAATCAGAATAAGCAAAAAGAAAAATATATATGTTGAGAAAAACGTTTGTCACAGTAAACAATCCAGCCCCACATTTATTTTTATTAGACACAACAGATCTCATGGAAAATTTCACCAGAAGTATTTGGTTCATCTAACTGTCTTGTAGTGTTTCTTTGATATATTTACCACGTTTAATGCCAAAACTGAAAATACAATAAATTATATATTTCAAAATTGTATTTAAAAAAAACATACAAGCAAGCAAACAAACAAAAAACAAACAATCCAAATCAAGCAATGTCAAAACTTCTAATACCATAAATAGTACAGTAAATATCAGGAAAATCATAATATAAATAAAGGCTTTTGGTATTTTGATCACATGTCCACTACAAGAAAGGCCACTTTATGGTCTGTTTCAGGTGGGGCCACTCCCTCTGTGGCAGAGAATGGACCAGAACAAAACAGTTGTCTGGTGCTTTGAGCTCCCACCCTGTTCCTCCACGAGCCCATATTCCACACAGCAGGCTGTGAAATCATTTTGCTCTCCCTCGGAAGAGAGCCCCCCATGCAGAAATCCATAAATTCATGAGCATCCACCATCCACACATGAAACGAAAGGATGTGGTGAAAAAAACGAGAGCATGATAGAGAGCAGAGACAGAGCTAGAGTGAGAGACCAAAAGAAATGAAGAGGAAAAGACGGAGAGGTAAACAGAAAGACAGACGTTGCAAAAGAGAAGAATGGAAACTGGACAGGCAGTATGAAAAAAAGGAGAACAGACAAATGAATGCTGAGGCGCAGGGTGAGTGCTCGGAGGGACCCAGCATGAGTCGAGTTTGAACCCCCAACTGATTTAGCACCGGAAGACAGAGACACAAGTAAATCAAAATACTTTGGTTGCTCCCTCATGCACACGCAAATATGCATACATATATAACACACACTGACACATAAGCACATTATTAAGAGGACACTTGTGCACGCACGCTGCTTTTTATGATTTTACACATTCTGATCTTCATGTACATGCACACACAGGCGTGAGCACACACACACAGCTACTGTGTTTCTTAATTCGAACAATATTCTCACTTCTCTGCTCCCTGGGTGCCCCCAACCTGCCTGCCCTTGCTGTAGCTCTCCCATGTCTTTGCACTTTTACTGACTTTCGTGCATCCCAACCCCATGGTGCATTTCATCTGAAATGTAATGGATTACAGATAATTAGCCTGTGAAAAGGAAAAAAAATAAAGTAACTCATCTACTATTTCATTCAAACAATGTGGTTTCATTGCTTACTTTAAATTACTTTTCTAAAATTTAAATAGGGCTATATGACAGAAAGGTTAGGCAGTACATGATGTTGGTATTGTTCAATTGCCAAATAAATAGGACCTGATGGTGCTGAATTTAAAATAGTCCCAGTGGCTTTGCTGACCCATATTGCCTGGAAATTTACCAAATGAAGGTATGCCTGAAAGAAAACATGACAAAAATTTGAAAAGCAACCGAATGAATATCAAATTCTTAATATAAAATCTTCTTTCTTACTATAATGATGTATGTACACTAGACAAAATAAATAAATAAAGGAACACTTTTATTAATCAGAGTTCAGCATCAAGTCAGTTAAACTTCTGGGTTATTGAGCTGGTCAGTTAAGTAGCAGAGGGGGTTGTTAATCAGTTTTAGCTGCTTTGATATGTTAATGAAATTAGCAACAGGTGCACTAGAGTGGCAACAGTGCGATAACCCCCAAAACAGGAATGGTTTTACAGGTGGAGGCCTCTAATATTTTTTTCAGTCCTCGTCTTTTCTGACAGCTTTTTTTCCACTAACTTTGCATTTGGGTCAGTGTCACTACTGTTAGCTTGAAGTAATACCTGGACCCTACAGAGGTTGCACAAGTAGTCCAACTGTCCAGGATGAGGGAATTGATACCACTGACCAGCTCCACACTCCAATAGAACACCTCATTATGTTTTGGTCTATCAGATGCCGCAAGGATGCACCTCAGACTGTCCAGGAGTTCATTGATGTACTGGTCCAGACCTTGGAGGCGATCCACCAGTGTGCCAATCTGAATGAGACTTTGTATGAACATTGCCACGTGTACAGCAACAGTTAACATGTAAAATTGCTATAAAAGTCTTTTCAGCCAACAGAAAAAAATTGAGGAACAAAACTGGATCTTAGAATCGATGTTTATTACTGATGCTCCTCAGACAAACACAAAGTCTTCTATAACTTCTATCACTGTATGTGTAGAAAATGGTGACTAATGTTAATTATTTTATTTATGATGATCTCTAATCTGGAGCATAACCTGCTCTGAACCAGGTTATGTCTACAGCATAAGTTACCATGGCAGTGTACCCTGGTAAGAAATGAACCACCTTCATAATCCTGAAAATTCAGGATTAGAAAATTACAGTAGCCCTGTAGTTACCTGGATGTGCCCTAATCCTGCTTTGTAGTACAGGCCTCTGGAACTTATTATGATCTGTATGGATGTCAAAAACTGTTCTCGAGTTCTCTGTTTGCAATAGATGTCATATGTGGTTTTGTTTCATTGTTGCAGCATAGAAATAAAATTAGTTTCATAAGAATTATAAAACTTATGAAGAGCACTATCTTAAAACACTGTCACTTTCAAGTGTGGCTCCAACCCTGATCTAGACTTAAATACAAAACTCTTTTTATTGAATACAGAACATTATATTCCCCCGAGGATGAGACTTAATGTGTTTGGCGATTGTATGGAATTTGGAACAGATATTTATGGTGGATTATCCTATAAACTACTGTGAGCCCTTCACTTCAAGCTGGATGGGATGAATTGGCATGTGTGTTGGAGGCATGGTTCCCACTTAATTAAAACCAATGATACACACAGATACACTTGATGGTACAAAAAAATAAATAAAAAAAATCTCCGGAAAAAAATGTAATCACTTTGATGCTTCCCAAAGTTCTCATTTGACATGCATCACCACTGAAATCAATTTTAACTGGTTCCTTGGTTAACAATCAAATACCAGCAAAGTTTCAATAATGGCATTCAGCCTCAACTGTATTTCACCAATTTATCACTACAGTTTGACCCATCAAATGCAAAAACATGCATATTATAACCTCTCAACAACTTTAGTTCAAAGTATAAGCTCACATACTCGTTTAGTCTTACTTAATAACTTGACATTATACAGTTGTGTGTTTTCCCTTTGTTATTCTACTGCTCTGCAACGCAGGTAGATGCCCTTTAGATGCCAATGTGACCCCCCCCCCCCACACACACACACACACACAGTAACTAAGTCACCCATTGACAAAAGCTTAACACATCTACACAGATGCACTAGGAAGTGTAATCACTCAAATTGTTCCTCCACAGGTGCCTATTGAGGAAATCACATGACATTTCCACACTCTTTTCATTTTGTGAAATGGAAATAACAGATCAATAATTATAGTGAAAGGAAAAAATGTCCATGCTTCTTCGGTGATTATCTAACTGGTAAAAGCATTATAGTTGAAGAGGTGGAGAGAGCCACTATTCTGAACCGCTGAATGCAAGGAGAATAAAAGTGAAGTCACTAACACAGGGGGGCATTTAAGAGCATGTGCTGACTGAATAGAAGCCTACAGAATGAAAGTACAGTAAATAATTTCAAAATATAGTATTAATATGCATTGGGTGATAAATGAAGTGGGCTGTGATGACTGTGTTGCTATAAAACCAAAGAAGGGAGAATTTTCCCATGATAATATTGATTTATGCAGTTCATACACATTACATATTTAAAGGTCCTGCACAATTTGCTTTCTGACTCTTAAAAACAAGACTACATATAGCATAAATTACTCTATATGACATAATGGCTAAAAATAAATATTGCAAAACAGTGACGAGGCTGTGTGTTTTGGTGATTTTATTTATGTATTTACTTGTTAAATTAGAGCAGGGAAAGGAGGAATACATTAGACCTCTTTTCCCTGCATCCAACACAAAAATGCTGAAATGATTATTTTATAGTCTGTCTGTTTCCAAAGGTCTTGTCTGCCCCCATCAGGCCTTCAAAGAAACAACAACCTCAAAAGTTAAACAGTCAGTAGGTTGCCTGCCTTGAACACCATCATTATGTCATGGCCAATGAGTAGGACAGAGGAGATTATTTAATTATTTGTCTGTTCTGATTTAAAGCCTTCCTGCGGCTATTGTTGTAAGTCACTGCGGGCAGAGAATCAGAGTAAGAGAAGAGAAAAAAGAGAACAGCTCAGTCTTAAATTGTCTGTATTCAGTTTCTCTATTTCAGGTTGAGAAGCACCTCAGCTGAATGCAACGGAGCTTTTGAAATCTTAACCTATAAAATATGTAACTGTCTCATTGTAATGAATGGCAATGGCAAATGATATAGATGATTATAGATGATATAATGTTTTCAAAATATAAATTGCTTGAAAGAAGCCAAAGATCAATCAGTATAGTTAGTTTGTACTTTCAGGATTTAACTTTTCAGATACATTTCTTCCATTCATCTGCTTTATGAGACTACATGTTTATGGATTACTTGTGATGCCATTTGATGCCATCTTTTTGTATTTACTGAATGCATTTTCAGTCAGTCACTCCAAACCCTTTTAGATATGGATCAGAAGCTATGAATGGGATTGCATTGTATTGCACAAAGGCAACTGACAAGGACGGCATATCGGGGAAACAGCATTCATATAACCTTGTTTATGTGTTATCATTTGAAAGAAAAAAAACTCTACTGCCTCTTTTCTTTGGTCTTTTGATATTTAAGGAAATCACATTTTTTGAGCATTCGCTTATTTTTTTGTCATAGCTTGAAAGTTTTGTTTAAAGTCATGAGTTTCACTGAAACAAACAATATAGGTTAGACACACAACTCAAAGTTTGGACATTCGAAATGGTGAACAGCTACAAAACGGTTTTTCCAACTAAGTTAATGCCGTTTTGCATGAAGTGCCAACAAATTGATGTCACTGCTATCACAGATTGATTACGTGTGACCTGGATAAAACCCATGGGCGTAAAGAAATACGGGGAAAATAATGCTTGCTAATGGGAGGGGAATGCTAATTTATGTAAATCAGTCTATCAGCCATTAATGGGCTTTCAGATATATATATATATATAAATTCAGAGTTATCTTTTTCTCTCCTCTGTTAAAAGGCCATTTAGTTTCACCCTTGAATCTGTAGGGGAGGTGTGTTTAAGTTAATAGCTTCTCTCATTCATGTTATTCTGGACTGTTTAGGCTCTAGTGAGAAATACATTATTGCAAACTTCTGGGTATGCTAATAGGGGACAATAAAATACACTGGGGACATAGTATCTGATGTGACAGTACAATTAGGGCTGTTTTTTATGAGTGTCTTGCAGTCTTAAAATGTGGCCTACACTGTGGAGGATTGCTAATTTGAAACATGTCTCAAACATCCTTAGCCATAACTTAAGCACTGGAGCTCCTGAGAACATAAACTGGTGGCAGTGTTTTTTATCTGCTTCACTTTAACATTGTGGGGAAAAAATAAAGATTTCAGGGCAAATGTAGTCATTTCTGATGATGTTTCATAATTTATTCCCCCCATTCAAAGACAATGTGTTTGTTGCAGAAAAGTGTTTTGAACTGCTAGTTGATATGAAGTTTCACACTGATTCTCTTCAGCCAGCGACACAAAACTGGGAAATTGAAAATGTATCTGTGCTTGTTTAAAGTTGATCGTCATGACCCAGAGCGATTTTACAGGCTTAACTATCACATTTTATCAATTTGTCCAAAAACATATCTTAGCTACTTAAGTCTGAGTCAATGCTGCTTCTTCTTAATTATAGTGCAAATGGAAATATTGCACTGTTTACTAGTTATCTTTATTCACCTTACAAATTAGGATGCACACAAAATCTATGAAAGGCTTAATCACTTCCTCAGTTATTTTGAGGAATAGGGAGCATGCTTTAGCACGCTGACTGGAAACACATGCTGAACATGTTTTTTGCCCAATCCTCAAAATTATACCTTATACATTTGGATGTCATAAATCAAGCCCAGTTCAATGTAACTTAAGGCACAACATGATTTCTGTGAAGTTGCTCTTTGGAACTACTTGAAAAGGGGGAGGCAGTTAAACAGATAAATAAACAAACAGCAGGTAAATGAATGAATTATATTTCTGTGGTCTCCCACAGATTAACTTCAAGAATGAGATGAAGAGATCCAGTGAAAGTACTGAATCTTTAAGCTTCTCACAAGGTGATTGTTACCTTTTTTGGAAACATAAAAGGCTCTTGCAGATGTTCACTTTAAAAAGAAAAAAACTCAGATGAACCGTCACCACTGGGACATTAACGGCAGCAGTTCAAACAGGATCCTGATTCTAAACTGCTTTTTGGTCAACCACAAGTCCACAGACTGAAACCTGACTGAGATGTGTTCTCTTAAAAAAGTGATATTGCCAATCCATCATTTGGGATCTCATAAAAAAGGGGGGGAAAAAAATCTTTGAATCATTGAAATGGGTTTTCCTTGTAACTTATGATTTGTTTGCTTTAAACAAGTCATTCTTGGGTAGTGCCTAAAGCTGAGAGATGACAACTTGTCATTGTAACTTGTAATTAAAACGACCACCATAGGGTTTTTGAAATTTATTTTTTTAATCAAGAGGCTATTTCACACGCTAAAGTTTTTAAATATTCTAAAATCTTGCCTGGATGATATTCAGTGTGTCTCAGATACATTGTTCTCAAAGTTCAAAAAACTGAAATCCCACAGCAGAGAAACACAGCGAATAACATCTTGTTCCAATGTACTGTGAGAAACTATGTCCAGGCAATCATGTAGATGACACATAGCTACATGTAATATTGCTCCTGATTGAGTAACCCCCTCCATGCCAAAAGCACTTTCAACAGCAACTCCCTCTACCAGCAAAATTAGGTCAGGAAAGTCTGAAAGAACATGACAAAGAGCCTAACAAGCAGTTTATGCTCACTGTTGTTGCCCCTGCAAATGGTGGGGCCTGCCAAAAATGACATCACAAGTGCTGGCACGCAGTGTGCTGTGGTGTCTTTTCAGCTTGCGTAGCACGGCTGGCGCGGCTGAGCTTGAGGCATGAATGTGGGATAGGGTCGTTTTTAATCATATATCAATGCTCAAGTATAGGAATTCCCAGATGGCACAGGGGGAGGCTGCTGCAACAGTTGTAAAATATGAGATGTGCGGCAGAAAACTTTTCCTGTTTAGACTTGTCCAATTCCCACTTCAGCACTGAAACAGTGTTTTGGTTTGTTTGTTTGGTTTTTCAGAATTGTGACACCTATCTTTTAGGAAAAGACTGCAAGCATGAATAATATATCATCAATGTTCACAGGGCTGCGTTCGGCAAGGACCATCATGTCAAACATAAGTGTGGCATAAGACCTTCAAAGTCCCCAGATCACATTAAGCTTTGTGGACTGGAGCAAGCTTCATTCCTAAAGGCTCAACCCTGCAACCCACAGGACCCAAAGGATCCACTGCCAACATGCTGATGCCGGACATCACAAGACAACCTTAATGCTCTGTTGGAATTATCTCTTTATAATTCCTCCCGGGTTCATTTATGAAAAGAGACTTTGGCAAGGTTTTAAAGATATAATTAACAAACAGTTTATTTAACATAATATTAATTGTAAATGACACAATGAACAGATATCTGGACTTGTTGGAAATGATCTCACCCTCAGTGCAACCTCTCTCTCTGTCTCTGTCTGCTTGTCAGGGTGGCATCATCCAAGAAGTGAATGCTTCCCCCACTGTAATGCCTTATATACTGGGTCTGTCCCCTACCATAAAAAGGAGTGTTTTAACACATTCCTAGGTGCAATCCCCCACCTTATGACACTGTAAGGCCTGCATCCTGTCCTTGCTCCATGTGCTCTCCCTTTGTCCTCTTCACCATGTGCTTGTCCTTTGTCCTCTTACACAGTAAGGTGGGGGATGACTGCATTCCTAAGCACACTAGATGTTACATTTAAACTTACCCTATTCTATGTAATCTATATTAAAA
>VOQJ01006606.1:1288-11934 GCA_015052665.1 Apistogramma diplotaenia
CCACACCCACACACACACACACACACACACACACACACACACACACACACACACACACACACACACACACACAATGTGGAAGTTACAGAAAAATAATACCATCCAAGTTGGATATGCTAACACAACAGCAGACATGCAACATCTTTCATTTGCACATACAGTCGCAGACGCACACACTTGCACACATACAGTAGATACAGAGTTCCATTTTCCTTTTCCCCTGTGGCTCTTGGCTGTGGCCCTTTAGGAGTCTCCAGATGAAGAGAGCATGGAGTGTGGCAGAGGGTCCTTCCATAAACAATAAACAACAGTTATCTTGTGTGCAGCCGTCTGTGTCAAGTGGCACATGAAGCCAAGCCCAGCATCTGAGAGGCGTCTGCTCCTCTTTGCGCCTTTGGTCTTGTCTCTTTCAATGGTTTATAAACGTGTGGATGTGTGTGTATACGCTTAAGGGTGTGTGTCTGTGTTCCCAGCACAGGGCTCCTCTGTATTGTATTCTGGGGCTGGCTGGGAGTAAAAAGGCAGAATTAAAAGTGGCGGGGGCAAGAGAAAGGGGGCTGCCAGCACACTGCAGAACTGCAGGGAGC
The DNA here is from genome assembly GCA_015052665.1 of Apistogramma diplotaenia. Lineage (NCBI taxonomy): Eukaryota > Metazoa > Chordata > Actinopteri > Cichliformes > Cichlidae > Apistogramma > Apistogramma diplotaenia. The sequence goes on from VOQJ01006606.1 coordinate 1,876, forward strand.
TCCCCCAGATCCCAGCTGCCCAGGACTGGCTGAGAGCTTCAGGCGAGTGCCAGGCTTTCTTGGCCCTCGCTGAGGAGGGCCGGGGAGAGTAGGAGGACTGGGAAGTACACGTCAGAAAAAAAGCCAAAAATAATGTCTTAGCCTATATAAAGAAGGCCTTGGGAGATGCAAAATGCTGACATGCAAGAAAAACTCCGTTTATTGGCAGGTAGAAAACATTAGGGGCATGTTTTGCAGTTCTTTTCACAAAGAATGAAACTGTTTTTCAAATAATAATTGGTTATATAAGGTGTTCATATTTTATGAAGCACTGGAACATAGAACCAAAGAACTTCCTGAGTAGCACAATGAATTGGTCTTCCAGTATTGGTGGCCTGCAAGTCTCTCCTTCCCCACAGGGGCTGGCAGCACAGAGGATTATCTGGAACTGTTTAATGCATTATTTGTCCTACAATCAAGGAAGTGAGTTTATTTTGCAGATAATTATAGCTTTTGTTGCATTGATGGCCAAGATAAGCCAAAGTTCCGAACCATTAACTGGCTGTGCTTTTGCTGGCAAATGCTAGACCTCTGTTTGTAATGCAAAGTGATCTGTAGGCGCACTGGAAACGAGATAGAAGATCCTGAAATTAGAAGAAGAGGCCTCCTACAACTATGTGATGCCAGTCAGTCAATCAAGTTTGCCGATTCTTCTTTTTTCAGAGCTACACTTCTTTAATTTAATTTTAGATTACGTAAATTGGCTCCCACCCCCCTAACTCTTGATCTGCTCACATCAAATAACATGACTCAATGAAAAATTGAGGCCATTAACAATGCAATATTCAAACCATATGTAAAGCCAATGTCTGATCTGACTCCCACCACACGCTGAGTGGAGTTTAAGTCTGCAGAACTGTATGAGGTGGAAGTGGGCCCTGAGAGTTGGGGGCTCTGCTGTAAGCAGTAATAATTACAGCTCAGGCTCGAGCCTGTGGAAATCCCCCTGGCTGGTCTAGACACTTTTGCCCTCTGAGCTGACCCAGGAACTGGCTGGGGTGCTAATCATGGCACTTGGCAGACAGCAACATTTTTCCATAGGTCCTGAGAGAAAGCCCTTCCTCTGCAGAGGCAGGTAATCACAACAAGAGCACATCCCGCCCAGGCTGCAGGCCAATGAATGCATGCCTGCTTTGTCCACCCCAGGAGGAGCTGGGACACTATTTCTGTGCTTGTGACAGAAACAAATGACCCCCGTGTCACCCTGCCCGTCAGCCTGACGGCCTGCTAGGGGAGCTGATGTGGGTGGTGTTCGTCATTGTGCGATCTCACCCGGGGGCAAGCGGCAGGAAGTGAGCTAAACTATGACAAGGGAGAAACTATTTACGTCTATGGGCTGTTTACTCATGAACACTCTGTGAGGATGGTGGGAAATATTGAGGTGTTGAGCATTCAGAAATGGGCAAGAAGGAAGCAGAGTTACTGTATGTAAGTTAGCTGCTAAATGAAAAGTCCTCCAGTGTTCTCAACTGTCCTTGTTCCTCTAAATTCCTGCACTTCAGATTAACAGCACAACATACAGTACATACTACAGGGTAAAGGTTCTCCTCCCCATGTCAAAGTCCTGACGTACACCGCTGTGCTTTCCACTGCTGGACCTTTTCCTTTGGATACCTGCACTGTATTTGTCATGTCCAGAGGGGGTCATTTGGATACATTTGTCACCACTGCTGGCAAGCTTCAACACTTTATTACCGCTAAAGACGCAGCTCTGAGAGATGAGCGATACGGGTGTAATTCTTTTCCATTTAACGTCTTTCCCCCGGACACATCATTTGCATGAAGCTTTAAAAAGCAGCTGCACTTGTGACCCTACAGCGGTCACAGACAGTGACTTTGAAAATACATTTTTAGCATTGACAGAGGGAATATGATGCTCTGCCAGTGCTGGTGACAAAAGAACTCATGTTTAGCATAATCTAGCTGACATTACTAAAGCATATTTAATACGGCAGAGCTGATATATATGAATCGAATAATTGAAGACAACAAAATGATATTTACACGTTATCTGTCAAGTCTTAACTGAAGAGAATGGACGGATATATTCACACTTTTCAAAATGTTTTCAATTCTCTGACATTAAAGTCAACTGGTTACAATTTCAGGTGTTACTTTATTCCTTGACAATGTGTCATGTTTAAGATATGAAACAGACAGACAGTTGAAACTGAATGTTCTTAACAGTGTTGCATGTGACCTCCCTAATGGACAGTAGCGCTGCACAATTAATTGGATTTTAATGGAAGGCTGGCGACCTGTACAGGGCGAACCCTGCCTCTCGTCCTATGTCAGCTGGGATAGGCTCCAGCCCCCCCGACCCCAAATGGATGGATGGATAATTAAATATGTAACAGAATCAGAAGGAAAAACTTCAGTAGATTAATACACCTGTGCTACACTGCATTAGATACACTTTCATCCATTTAACATCTCCATTTTTAATATCTTACAGGGGGAGATTCTGTAAGGCATCACAGAAGTTGTTTGTTTCACAATGAGGAGTTGAAACATTGGTTAATTTGGTTTACTGTTAACAGTTTCCACAGTCTAAACAGGAGGTATCAATTTCAATGGCCACCAAATAGTTTGGTGACATAAATATGGAGGACTTAACAACAGATCTTGCGCCAGACTGCTTTTCCTCCTCTCCACAGCTCTGAGTGATGAATCTCTTTAAACACATGCTGACAAAATGGCTCGTTTTCTTGGCCAAAAGCAGGTATTAAGGTGAGGTTTGACAACAGAATCGTCCACCTTGTTTTTCACACATGCATTTTAGCCAAAATGCCTCTAAAATTCAATAAGCACAGTTTAAAAAAAGAAAGAAAAAGACTTACATTAAAAAGTTGCACTGCTCATAGTGGGGTGGAGTTCTCCGTAAGTCTTTACAGCTGAGTTTATGATGTCACTCAGGTGTACTTAGAAAGCCTGGCATGTGTCATGTGGTCTGAATTATTGCCTCGCCAGGCTTCTGGTGCTGCTTCTCTCTGCTTTGCACGGCATTGTTCCTCTTGTGTTCGTACATTTTTGGGATTTTGTTTGATTTCAACATCTGGATGGCTGTCTGTGGATAAAAAGAAATGCAGAGATCAAATTTAGAACATAAGCATAGTAGTGAAATTAATATCTTTGTCCATTGTTTTTTTTAATATGTGCTGTTTCACTTGTGTGAGCTGGATTGCCTCTGCTCTTCTTTCTCTTAGTCTTGGGCACTTCTGATACCCACAGTGATCTAGTCCCTCTTAGCCAGACTCCACAGCCTCGCCCACCCTCACATTATTGGCAATGGCACAATCAAGCTGCCAATTATTATCTACCTCACTGCCCTTGCTAGCAAGCTGACAGTGTGGGTAACATTTGTCTGGCTGGAGCATACAGTATCTGCCTGCCTGTGTTAGATCAACGAGTGCATCCTGATTCCTGCTTCCCAAACATTAGGAATAAATAAATAATATATGGTTAGACGCGCAGGCAAAAGTAAACTGTGACTTTAAATAATTGGATTTAATTAAATAACAAAAACTGCCAATAAGCAGCTCTCTTATCATATTCAGAGATTGAGCTCTACACAGTGTGGCAGATGTGTGTTTGCAGGAAACCCCAGTCTAACTGACAACGTCTGTGGTGTGTCTCATCCTGGGATCTTCTCAAAACGTGGCTGCCTCCAAATCTTCCTCCACCTCCCCTCTCATTACTGACTACTGTTTACCCACCACAATTCCTTATATTTAATACACTTTATACTGATTAGCAGGCAGGAATTAAGTTGATACTCCTATATTTACATCACAGATGTGCTGAGACACTGTGTTTCTTTAAGACTCGACAACAAGTGGCAGCTGAGTCGCCAGTCTGCTTCCAAGAGCCAAAAAGTCTCCCTTTAAAAATATTCAACTGACCACACATGACCAAAAAGGAAATGGCAACTTGGGGGCAATGCGGTGTTGAGGATAGGACAAGAGCTAGTGGTATGGGAAATATTATAGAGACAACAATAAAATGTGGAATAATAACAGATAAGGCCTGTGACACAGATGGGCTAAGACTATTTTAGATAGACACCACTCTCATCAGTCTGAAATTGCAGAGTTGGGGAAAATTCTCTTGATGTAAACATCACTGGAACTGGAGGATCAAAGACAGAAGACTTATGGACGTACATTATAGCCTGCAGATGGTACAAACTGATGTTTTGCTGTGGTGATGACTCAATACAATAATTCATATTCTTAGTGGGTTTCTAACATCTAATTATGCAAGCTGTTTTCTGTTGTTTGCCATATGACCTGTCGTTAGCTCCATCCACTGGTACTTAATAGTTTTGGCCAAACTATTAATAACTCAAGAGCTGACCAGCACTCTTGACTGCCGAACTGAGCGTTTTGAGCATTTTTAAGCTAAAGATAACATGCTAACTGCACATCAACTGCACATCTTTGAAGCATGTTTCAAGTCGCTTATGGTGGCCCAGCCCTGAAGCCCATTCATCTCAGTGAGATACAGTGGGATAAGCTGTGGAGAGAGTCTGTATCCAGTAAACATGCACATACGTACACACAAACGTATGAATCGAGTGCAATGAGTTCAAGAAACAGGGTAGCTATATAATATACCACTTACATACTCATCAATCTGTCAGTGCACACATTCAGTCTGAAAGTGAATGCTGGGTAATGACAGAGGTGAAGAAACCTGCTTAGAGGGACACGTAAAGCTGGATCAACGTGTGCCTCAAAGTTCTCTCTAGTTGAAACAAGCTGTGCAGAGAAACTTAGTGTTAAAAAATACATCCACGCCATCATGCGTTTGCTGTACAATCCACCAGCATCGCTTTGGAAGACAACAGAAATATAAAATTGCTGTGGAAAACATAGCTGTGAATTAAACTGCACTGTGAGCAGACTGTGGATTAATTCAGAAAATAGAAATATGCTTTTGAAAAACTGCTCATAATGTCTCCTGAAGTGTCTGATTTTGTTGCTCCCTCCAGCTCGAGTAAAATATAACCTAGCGTCTGTTTTGAAATCACTCTTGTGAAACAGAGAGCAGAGGAGAGACCAGATATTTAATCTGGAAAAAATTAACGCCTTACGCAGATTTGAACTTGCATCGTTTAGAAGCAGCTAAGCTCTTATCTGCTGAAATGTCGTTAGTCTAGCACTTCTTTAGTATGCTGCAATTATTTATCAGCCAACAATATGCCCACAACCATCATACTATACTTTCCTTCGCTCAGCTTCAGAGATTAGTACGACTATTAAGCCAGAAGAGTCTCTGACAGGTCAAATATCTCAAAGACATTTTTTGAGATATTCTATCAACAACAACACCACAAAGTAAACCAGACTACAACACAAACACCATTTGGGGCCATAGAAATCTATAGTTCATGAAAATGCATCAACCCTTGATAAACGACTCCATGTAGAATTTTTAACAGCTGAAACATCAAAGCTTGGAGCGGTGCCACATCCTCTAAGTCCAAGTGACCACTTGTCTCAGCTTGGATGTGATCCTAGAAGTTTCTGACATCGACGTCAACGAGACAGACAGTCTCATTCACGCAAACTTGTTTCTTCCTGGCTCAGCTCAAAATCCAATACATTCATAACCAAACAGTGGTCAGCAACACAAGGGGATCAAAGACACAGAATGGCCTGTGATTCATAAGCAGTGCCAAAGAGTTTTCCATAATACTCAACACTAAATTACAACAAATCGGTACTGCGCAGCTGGGAAATATAATTCTCAACTTTAAGCAACCATCTTCCCTGATGCAGGCTCTAGTGAACTCAATATCCGGTATAGATTTAAATGCTACAGCTTCTGCTCTCAATCGAACCACCAACCTTCCGACTAATAGGTGACCCGCTCCTCCTGAGCTACAGCCACCACAATGGCCTGCAAATGACCCATCAGATCAACCATTTAAACCATTTAAACAATAAATAGATAAGTAATATTGCTGGCAATTGCTTTTATGAACATCAGTTTTATAAAGACCCTGAAATTTAGACTTGTCACAGCAAGAAAAGCACAGATGTAACCTATAACATTAACAACTCGGCTCCATTAAGTGTCCCATTAAGCTGCTCTAATGAGTGCCTTGGAACTGGCTCACCCAAATGGAATGAAGTCATTAATGTTATTAATTATACCTGTGCTTTTTTCCCCTCTACATCATTGCCTCTAACATCAGCCTTTGATCCAGTCAGTATTTTTAAGCTTCTCATCATAAATGTGAGGTTTGCCTTTACATTTTTAAAGTACTCTTCAAATTTGTTCAGTATCCAATTAATTACAAATTAAGTGCAACCTCAGCCCATTTTGCGCAGTTCCCTTTGTGAACTTGAGGGTCCTGAACCCCACACACGTACTACAGAGAGAAGCTCCTCCACTGCCTCCCTTTTCTGCTTTATAGCCCAGAGGTCAACCTCAGATTCTCTATTGTATCACCCTCCCACCCCTGAGTCCTTTAGTCTATGATCACAATGGGAATAATGATGAATCATACTGGATGCATTTCTTTCCTTTAGCAGTTTGTTGTTTTGGTCCTAAGCAGATTGCAGGTACAATATCTGAAAAGCAGATCTCTACAGACCCAGTTTTAGTTATTTTGTTCTCATTCTTCCTCACTCACTTACATGTAAATATTTAATCTTCCTCTCTTCGCTCTGCCGTTGTCTCCCTTTATCTCCATTCCTCGAGACACACTCTCTATCATCTGTCACTCCCTCTCTTCTCGCCATGTCTCACTGGCTCCTGGGAGCATCTTGAATATTCATAACTGTCCACTGATGAGCATGCTAAATGGGTGTCAAAATGATTTGGCCACATGACAGAACTGGATTGTCTTTGATAAGCCCCGACTTGAGCCAGAACAAGGCGGCAAGAAGGAAGAGAGCGACAGAGAGAAAAGAGACATTGACCCTAGAAGTTTTTTCTTTTTTTTTTTTTGCTTCTTTCTCGAACCAATCAGAACTTGGGAGCAGAAATGTTGAAGTTAGGGCTGGGCAGCAATGAGAGGTCAGTAGGGGGGCGGACCCCTGTGGTGGCCCTGGGGGTGAAAGTCATTGTCACCAGGCTTTAATGGGTCCCAAAATTCCTCAACTGACCAAAAAACCTGTGAACGATTGAGAAACGAAAGACATTTGTGATTCAAATAAGTCCTCCGGGGGCTTCGCTGTGAGGTCTGCAGTTGGAAGAGTTTCTCAGAGGAAACAAACACTCTGCCATTCCAGCACGGATAAGCTAACCTGGTGTTCCTTTTTTGCTACTATTTCGCATTTTAATATTTTTACATCACAAAACTGCGGGATTTAGCTTGGTTTACTTTGACTGAGGAACAAAGGCAACGCCTACTCGGGGAATAAACCGTTGGCCACATGGCAGAGTGAACAGGGCAGAAATGCACAGAAACATAATTTGATTTAACAATTTAAAAACGGACTTTTTGCTTTGAAACTTAAACAGCTAAACAGTTTTTTTAAAACTATAGAACCATAAAGAAAAAGGTTCAGGTTAATTTCACAATGTAATAATTTCCTTTTCTTTGTATATTTTATAATCATCAGTAGTAATGCTAACAGATTTCTTGATTCATCCATTTGGAACAGTCCAACTTATAACTTCTGATGAAGTTCAGTACAAATATGCACGATTTCATTCAATTATACAGAATCACATGCAGGAATTCTGCTTATAGTTATGCTGTGGTGCATGTAAAGCAGGCTAATCTGATGTTATGGGCTGCGTTGTTATGTTACTCGTCATCCAATGGGAGCACTGAGGGCTGGGATTACAGGCACAGTTTCCCTTGTCAATCAAACATTTGCCCTCAGACTAAACCTCCATCACACTGGATGGCAGAGAAAGACCACCAACCACTTGCGAGCTATCTCCCGCATCTCGCAATCTGCCGCAGGTAACCAAAATTTATCAGGGCACACATAAAACATCCATTCACACTTACACACAGGAAAAAACGTGGCTCAAAATCACAAACCGTCGTGCTAATCTTCACTAAATCTGCCCCCGATTTGGCTTTATCTGCCTTTTGTTATCAGAGCTGGGATTGTAGTATGACAGGGGGTCACAAGGGTAAGACTTCTTTTCCAACATCTGCTTAAAGAGAGGGGAGCAAGAGTGGGGAGCAATGCAGGACAAGAGGCCTCCCCCTACTCAGTTCCTCAACACTCCACGCCAACCCCCAACTCTGATATTTTTGGAAGTCTTTTTTTCCTTTATTTTGCCTTTTTCCCCTTTTCCTTTCCTCTAAAACCCAAATAAAGTGTGTGATGGATGAGTGAGCAGGAGCAACACCTCCCCCATCAATCTACAGGGTTTAGGGAGGAGGTGGGGGGGGGGGAGGCTGTCCCTTCACAGGCCTCCAGAGCACCTAGCAGCATGCCCCCCATGTCTGTCTTACACACAGACACATGCAAGAGTTTTATTACACAGCAGCCATATATAGCATCTAACAGATACTCACTGATGCAAATGCAGATGCAGATGCACGTTCAAAGCCTTTGCACTTTGCACACATACACTCATAGCAATGCAACAGACATGCGAGATTCTCAAACCTCAGACTTTTTTCACGATTGCTCCTCCATTACAATTTAGCCCTTTACAGAGCCAACAACAGGAGATAATTCGACATCTCCCAAAATAAATGCAGGACGGAGAACATGCAATGCAAGAAAACCAAACAAGAGGGGCAAAGAAAAGAGTGTGGAGAAAGGAGACACCAAATGGTCCTGGTTAGTGGCTGCAGAGCACAGAGATCTCAACAACAAAGTCTCTCTGAGAGCACCACCAGTGCAAGGAATGAATTCCAAGAGAATGTCGTCACCAGGAGCAGGGGAAAGGCAGCAGAGTGGTTTAAGAAGAAAAAAAGAAAACCTTGGTTTAAGCCTACGGTCTGCACATTTGTGTGTGGAGTTATTATATAGATTCTACATGTTCTATACTGTATGTGTGTATGTACACTCAGTGGGCTGGTCAGGATGACTGTGTTTAATGTAACTAGGTATAAGATCAACATTGTGCCTAAGGAACCAAAACAGATGAATGGTAATATACACAATCAGGATTAAAACAGAGTAAGAAATTGTATTTGTTAGGATAATGATTTTTTTATTTGTTTGTTTGTTTAGCACCTCTAAATCTGAGGCTATGGTCCTCAGACGAGTTGATGCCCCAGTTGGAGGAGTTTAAGTATCTTGGAGTCTTGTTCATGAGTGAGGGGAGAGGGAAGTTGGGGATTGACAGAAAGATTGGGGCTGCAGCTGCAGTGATGCTGATGTTGCACTGGTCCATCGTGGTGAAGAGAGAGTTGAGCATAAATGCGAAGCTGTCGATTTACCAGTTGATCTACATCCCTCCCCACACCTGTGGTCCTGAGCTTTGGGAAGTGATCAAAAGAACAAGATGGAACACAAGTGGCAGAAATGAGCTTCCTCTGAAGTATATATATATATATATATATATATATGTATATAATATGCACACAAATGCATGAGCACCCAAGCACATGCACTTTACATGGTGGCATGGCTGTGCAAGGTTTATTTGAAGCACCAAAACTGTTGAGCTCAAACTTATCACGGCCCAAACCAAAGTCATCAGACGTCAGACAGCTTGATGTGGGAAGAAAAACCCAGTGCAGTTGTCATTTTTGCTTGTGGGTCAGGCGAGGGCTTCCGGTATGTTCACGCCACAATCGAGTGAGTGGTTTTCCAGTATGTGTTTGGATACAAAATGGACAAGACGCTTTGGAAAAGCCGACAATCTAAAGCCCTTTCTGAACATGCAAATTTGCTGGATTTGCCAAAGAGACAAAGAGTCATTCAGACACAAGTCAGTTTTCCTTTACTGTTCCTCATGGTTTCATTAAGATAGTGATTAGGAGGCACTATATGCACAGTGCACACACAAAAAAACGTGGTTGCACTTGCAGCAGTGGCCACTGTCGGCATGCACAGCACAGAGCAGTGTGTGTGTGTGTGTGTGTGT
>VOQJ01006614.1:3377-15943 GCA_015052665.1 Apistogramma diplotaenia
TGTGTGTGTGTGTGTGTGTGTGTGTTCAATCTGCTGTAAGAGTTTTTCAGCTGTGTTTGAGAGGACATCAGTTTACACACGCTGCCTCCCGAAACCATCAAGTGAAACGCACAGTGCCGTTAATAGAGAGCATTTTGATGGCTGTGTGAGTGTGTCACAGAGAGAGTGGTTACTTATTTCGGTGAAAGTGTGCTGATTGAGACCGAGAGTAGGATGAAAATGGCTCTCAGCGATAACAGACAGTGAGGCAAGCAGACGCTGATGGAGAGCGAGTTTGGACAGGTGGAGCCCACTGTGGGAGGAGGAGCACTCACGCGATCACTCTGCGGTCTGGACCGAACTCGGCCTCGTAGAATCCATCTTTGCAGTCCTTCCCCACCAGGTCGTGCGGATGCGGTCGGTACGGCTCGTTCTTCGTCACCAAGTAAACGCGCACTCTCCCCTTACCGGAGAAATTCAGGATCTGGGGGAGAAGGAATATGGATTGAAACTCGTGTAGAGAGACACACCCCTGTGTGTGTGTGTGTGTGTGTGTGTGTGTGTGTGTGTGTGTGTGGTCAAGGAGAATGAGGTTGTTGACACCAACCTGCAGACTGGGGTACGTCCTGTTGTTGTCGGAGCTCTTCTCTCCGGGGATGCTTCCGGCTGAGCGCCCCTCACACTTGTACCTGAAACGCATTCCCCTTTGCTTGGGCTGCTCGAAGATCTGGATCGCCGGCTCAGCCACTGGAGGGGGGGGGGAGCAGTCGAGAAGCGCGTGTGATGAAACAAGAGAAAGCTTGAGTCTGAATCTGACACAGTTATCTGCTTTTCTTTTTTGCTGTTTGGGCTGCCACATGAGTGGTTTGGTGTTGGGGGGTGGGGTGGGGGGGGGCTCAAAGCCTACTTTCACCATCTAAGACTCAAAGGGCTTGTTCTCGGTAAACATTCAGACGTGTCACAGCAGTCAAAACGCAGGTGTACAGGACAAAAAAGAATGCTGGCTGATTTCCATGAAGCTGCTTAGGTTTCACACTCAGACTCTGCTGGGAGCTGCTTCGTGCCTTTAGTGACACCTGAACTTCGCCCATTATGATGAGGCTGCTGTGAAAAAGTTGCTATTATAGATTAATAGTTATGTTTAACTATTAATGCAATGTACTTTTTTCTTTTAATTGTGTATATAGATCGATAGATATGTTCTTTGTGGATCTTCATATTTAAAATGGTCAAAAATTCAAATAATTTGTTCAGCATGTGTTTGATAATAGAATAGAATAGAATGCCTTTATTGTCATTATACAGCTGTACAATGAGATTGGAGGGCCACTCCTGTTCATTGCTATAAAGGCTCCATTTCAGAAAGTTTTTTTTTTCTCGGCTCTGTATGATGTCACTGAGAGCAGATATCCCCAATATAGTCAATCTCATGCACACAGTTGCTCCATAAATTTGCAGTTCAAATCTTTGCTTTCTGAGGGGCAGCAAATCAGAAGAAAGCTTGTTTAAAGGGAAGGGAATGGGAGCTAAAACAGAGGGGCTGCACCAGTATATCAGCGATTAGAGTCCAAGACTGAAAATATGGAGCTGGAACGTAGCAGAATAAATCCCCGTTAAAGGGTACTGTAAAAATGATTTCTACATTTTAAAGATGGCTGCAATCTTTTGGGTTTTCAACCAGGTTTAGACTGATTAGATGCATCGGTGACTTTCAGATTGCAAATGTTAACTAAGAAAGCACTTTTCAGCCTTTCTGCGTCATGACAAAGCAAAAAATGTGTTTCTTCAAGCTATTTGCAGGAAACAAAACTGGCCCCACATGATGCCCCGTGCAAGAGAGGAACTAAAACTGATCCGGGAAGTGTTTCAGTTTTTGCTGTACACTATTTCCACTGAATTAACAACAGAAATGCGGCTATTTTTGGACACGACCACAAGCGCTCCGATCACAGTGCAGCACTGTTATCCCGGCAAGGCCAATAAGAAACAAGTCAAGTAGCATTTCTGGCATGATGACGATGACGAAATGTATATTTGCCAAGTTAAAAAAAAAGCAGCTCAGACAAGTTTTGCCCTCATCGCTTTGCAGGAACTGAAAGATCATGAAGTTGAAGCGCACATATCACACACCAGAAGCCTCTCACATGCTCACAGCATAAGTCTGAAAAGGCAACGCTTACCAATAAAACAAAAAGAGGAAGTGAAAAGACACTGCTTGTTGTATTTACCCCACCCTCCAAAAGAAAGGCAAAAAAATAAAAGAAAGAAAGAAGCCACACACACCTTTAAGTCTGAACCTAAGACAGAGGGCTGAATTTGACAGGAGTACAAGTGAAATGGACTTACTGAGGCGTGTGTCGTCCCCTAGCATGGAGGGCATAAGAACTGGGGGAGGAAAATATGACACACAGAAGCAATGTAGGTAAATATCTATGCAAATCAGACACAGCAGCTCTGCTCTGTAGTAGTAATGGCACTGTTAAGACCAGTTTAGGTAAACCTGCCCAACCAATAACACTGTTAGTCATGCAGCAAGGAGGAAGTCCACTACATTCAACAGAAACAGCACCAACAACCAGCCAAACGGCGTTTATCTCAGGACTAAGTATTCCAGCTCATCGCGATATTGTACAATTACACATTTCTGCAACCTACAGGCGCTCCATAACTTCGAGTATCTGATAAACGCAGGTACACAGGTGTGGTTGTTACAATTTACTTCCTACCCGCTTGTTCTCCTCGATCTCGCTGTTATTACACAGGAAATCAAAGGCGTTGCTACTCACCGTTCATGATGCAAACACTGGCTCACTCTCGGCAGTGTCCCTGTCGGTGTCCCTCGGAGAACCTGGAGCTCAATGAGTGACAGCGGGCAGAAAAGTATTTTTTGTTAAGCCTGGCGGGGGAATTCCCCTCCGTCACATCGGAACCAGCCAATGAAGAGCCTCTGAGCCCAGAGGGCGGAGCTCGGAGCTGTGAGGATTCACTCGCGCGGAGGGCGGGTGGCTCGCAGGTTTGGTTGGGGGGCGGCGGGGGCATACGTAGACGCGGTACCGAAGAGCAGCCACGTAAATTTAAATACATGCATACATACATGAAAGTAGATTAGAGTGGAAACACATACCTCCTTTTTGTGTTCTATGGTGGATAGTGTGTGGGCTAATATACACACACATACATACACTGCTGTACTTTATTGAACATGCAGAAACAAGGCTCTTCTGCTCAGGGCTAAATACAGCTCAGAGGTGTTTGCCTTAATTTTAGGTACATTACTTGTTTAGGTTTAGAGCTGCAAGTTTGCAAATTCTGAAGGCTTAATTTGGGCTGGGTTATGCCCAGCTGCCACACTAACTCCCATTTCCAATTCTTATGACAGAACCCTAGGCAAGGAGGCAATGCAACGTGTTTTTTTCTTCCAGATAGGAAAAACATCTGTGAGGTCTGAGACCTCAGTTGAGTAATACATCATTTTCATGCCTCAGCATAAGGGTATGTGAAACGAGATGCAGCAGTCACCAGGCTTCTGTGAAAGGGTGAAATCTGCCCTGTAAAGATGCTAAAACTCATATTTACATGTTAATTTTTTTCTTTTGATTCAATCTCCCAGAATAAAGCTGTGAACAGCAGGCTGGTGGGGCGTCTGTGGTTACAGTCACAGCCGTGCGCCTCAGACACCCTTAATTAAAACAAAAAAAAATTATCCTAATGTCTCTTAAGCTTTGCTCGTACTTCATAAACTTCCTAATTTTGTCCAGCAATCATGGATTTGTAGCCGGATCTTTGGCACTTCAGACCATCTTCCATGTTTGCCTGATGGACCCAGTTATTAAAGACCATCGGAAACCGTATGAAGAGTAAACCTTATGAAGAGTAAACCGTATGAAGAGTAAACAGGGTATTCAGTTACTGGCTCTCATTTTTCAATTCCTACAATATATTTTATTATTCACTTGAATGGCAACAAATTTTCCAGGAAATCAAACATGTTATGTCAGCTTCACATGTGACGGAAAGGCAATAAAAAAAAAATAAAAAAACTGGAAAAAAAGGAAAGAAAGACCACAGACAGCACATTGTTTTTAGGGGTTTAATGGGTGTACAGTTCATTTAAAGGAAGTGATAAACACATACAAAAATACCCTTTCAATACATTTTTAGAAACAAACATCTAAAGGACCTGTTTTGTTAAATGCTTCTGAACAGTAAAACATGAGTTGCCTGAAACAGAGTGGCGCAGATTTCATTTGAAAGACCTACCTGCTATGAATGCTGTTTAAAAAAAAAAGAAAAGAAAAAAGATCACATGGTACAAATATGCAAATATAAATAAAGTGATAAGAAAACCCCCAAATAATGAAGAATATGCCTTTGAAAAAAAAAACCTGTTCTCTGTACATTTAGTTAGGGAAACTGATGCTGGAAAAAGCCTGTGTCCCAACTGTCAACCTGCTCCAGTGAAGAGGGTGCCCTTTCAGCATTACTTTACTGTGTATATATATTTTAATATTTATATATATATATATATCCTCTCTACTGAAATCAAATGCAAAGACACCCAGCTTCAAGATGGAGGGTTGGGGCCCAAGGCAAGTAGGTCGTTATCTCCTGACCCCCCCCTCCTCACCACCACCGCTGCTGCCACTAGTGGCCCCAGGAGATGCCGTTTAAGAACCTCCACAGGAGGCGCAGAGGGTTAACACCCAAATAGAAGGGAATTTTGTCTCTCTCCAACACAAACACAGCCATCTATGCATGCACGCTCACACACACAGTCAACCACATATGCATGCATACACACAAACCGGCACAACTCTTCAAAAAGCTTCAAACCATTTTTTTCTTCTTATCACAAAGCACCACAAACTTTCCAAAGGACATGAAATGCACTCACAGCCCGAACCTGCTTTTTTTAATGAAGGACCAGGCTTCACAAGCAAAACCAGACCACAGCGAACAGGTGGAGGGGTGTGTGTTTGGGAGGGGGGCCAAACAGTATCCTGAACATGTTGTTCAGTCCTCCTGATGGACGAGAGGCAGACTGCCAGGTGTCAGACAATCAGAGAATGCACGTAGAAAACTATTTTCCGGGGGCGTCTAAACTGTTCAGTGCTCATTCTGCATCGAACGCACCTTTGACATATCAGGATCGAACAAAGGTGAACAGAAAAGTCCATCTGATCCGAGACAGGTGTGACACCGCAGTTCAGATGAATTGAACTACAAGGGTCTGTAGCACTTTGATATGGTTCTGATGACTGTTGCCGTTGTCATGACAATTGCTCTTATCAGCCCCTGAGAAGCTCTCATGCGGCCTAAGATCACTTGCACACCTACTCTAAAGAGCTGTGGTTTTAATCCTGTCCAAGAAAACCCTCCTTACAAGTGTATGCAAACCTACACGGTGTCTGCTGACGAAGTCCGGGGCAGGGGACAGTTTGTTTTTGGACAAGCGCAGTAGAGAAAACAAAGAAAATTACAATTTTTTTTTTATATAATTTTTTTTCATTTTTAGATAAAACTACAATAGAATGGTCAAAAGTTTTAACAGTGATCTTTTGCTCCTTTTTAAGACAAAAAAATATGTACATCAACATTTACAGGTTTTTGCTGAGGACAAAAGGAAAAGAAAAATCAGCATACACCAGAAGTGTGTGTAGCAAACGCTGATAAATGATCAGGGCTTCTTTTTCTATTTTTTTTTAATGTTGACTAGAAAAAGGAGACAATGAAATGAAGAACGGCATGTTTTCCTTTTGTAATGTGTACATTTCTAAACTCCTTTTTAAAAAACAAAGAAAAACCCACACACAAAAAAAACCTGCTGCTTCAGTTCTCATGTCGTATCTCCGAGACTGTGGGGGTCAAACTCCCCCTCTGGCTGTGGTGTGACAGCAATGGCCAAATCCCCTATCCACTGGCAAGTCTGTAATCTTGAGATCTGAGGTGAGGTGTCTGTGCTGCTGCTTCACGTGTCAGACTGACCAGCCTGAATGCCGCCGCCTGTCCCTGTGTGAAGTCATGCCCTTGGTGTTCGACTTGACTGCAAAGCCTCTCACCTCGGTTGTTTGTATGAATCCAGTCTTTGTCGGGACTTCAAGCTATGTGGATTCTGGCCTTTTCTGTTTCCTTCAGCCTCTTGGCCTGCTCCTCCATAGATGGGGAATGGGGTCTCTTAGAGGCCGCTCCGTTCAGAGGGTCGGCTCCTCGGCTCACTAGCGTGGGGATGGAGCTACCGATGGGGGGCACCACATGTTTGGATGCTAGATGTTCTGCAGAGAGGAGGACAGGGACAGAGTGAGCGTGTATTTGGGTTAGCTAATGCTGATGCAACCATTTCTTATACAGGTGTTTGTAAAAACCTATCACCACCAAACTCTCAGGATCATTTTCAAAATCAGTTCTTCTCAAGACCTCAAAAATAAGTCATGCTTTATATTTGTATATATTATATTTATATCCCCTCAACATTGTGAAGAAAAATACAACCCTGACTTTTATTGTGAAATAACATGGAAAATAAGGTGCGTTTATCATAAGACAGCAGGTCTTCAGAGGAGCGCCTGCAGTGAGCAGCAGGAGTGTGGTCTGTGACTCGCAGCTCCAACACGGCCTATGGCTCAGAAATTAGTGCAAGCTCATTTAATCAGCACCTTGCAAAAAAATCCCTGGCTGGAGGTCATTTTAATGTCAGACCCACATCTAGGACAGCTGCCGGTAATGCGTTGATGTTAACCCATTTAAAATAAATGCTGTGCTGTCCTGCATGGCTGTGTGGATTATTATTGCTTCGACTCCAATTATTAGATGCCAGTTCATTGGCATTTTGTCACAAATCTGTGAACCAATGCTACTGTGCCAAAGATAAAAGATAACTGGCTGAAGCAGTGAAAGTGATTTTTCTTGTCCGATTAAAAAGCTCGTCAGTCTTCCTGTAAGCAGTTTGTTTTAGTTTTTGTCTGTTCTTGGTATGTGCTAGAGCCAGGATCTACTGAGTAATCCAGGATTGCTTCTCCTGATAATGCTTATCTGGCTTATTTAGAGAACTCGAATAAACAAGCTGAATTCCTGAGGGATGCCCTTATTTATTTCCTTAAAATAAATAAGGGTGAAAGCAGCAGGACACCAAGACCAAACTGTTGTTCAACCAGAGGTTGGACTCTTTCTGCTGACCTGTTAATTACCAGGTCACAGTGTGATTAATCTGCCCTTTTAAAGCAAACAGGAAGAGTGGGCTGTTACCTGATAAATATTTTCAGTCTGATCACTGGTGGGACGCAGCAGTGACTTAACTTCAGGTTAAAAAAAAAAGATGTGATGGACATCTCCAGAGTACTAGAAGAGTCAATATCACAACAAGCTGTTTGAGTGAGGTTTTCATGGGCGCAACCTGCATAAGCAACTCTGCTGCTCAATCCACAAACGCTTCTCTGAAGGAGATCATGTCTAGTATTTGCTGATATTCCTTGAGCAAACAAAAAACAAAAGATACTGACTTGAGCCAATCACAGGAATGGACATGCCCTTTTCCTCGGTGGCAGGAGGAGCATCTGTGGTGAGGGTGTCCTCAAACACCGGGGGCTTGGGAGGTGTGATGCTACACATCGAAGGAAGCAGGCCAGAACATACAGCCCATCAGAAACTTCATCATAGAACTGCAGTACATTCAACTGCTAACTGTGCTAGAAAAATCAGAGCTGGTGAAACTCACTTGTGGCGGTTGAGGGCCAGTTTAATGGAATTTTTCACGACGCGACAGCTGTTACTGGCAGGGAGAGGCGACGAGGCATCTGGCAGCTCCATGCTGGGAAGTCTCTGAGGGAGGCGAAAAAAAAAAACATTAGAAATCATCTCACTTCTTTTAAAGTCTGCTGCTTTAACAGAGCCAACCACACAAGGGTAAAAATGGAGAACTTGCTTGTGTTCTTGAGGTATCGATGGTTGGAATGGACTTTGCCTTTGATCCAGGGAGAGAAGTCTAATGATCAAGAGGAAAGGACTTTTTTCACTTGCTTTAAATTACTAAGAATAAGAAATACCTTTAATACTCATTTTTTAATAGCAGTTAACAGAGGTGGACACAGTGGCAGCAACACCTACTATGCTGGATGTTTCTCCCTGTGAGTCCGAGGATGGTGGGTATGGTTCTTTGAATGCAGAGTCATCATTTGACACCACCTGCAGCAAAACAAACAGTGTCAACACGACTGCTTTAGAAGGCAGTCAATTAAAAAAAAAAGATAAAAAAATCTGTAATTAAGTTTAACAACAAGTCCAGAACACATACATCTGTGTTTTTTGGCCTCTTGGTCGGGTCCTCTTGCGTAGGTGAGTGTGGTCTCTTGGATGGAGCTCCGTTGATGGAGTCCTCCAAGCCGTTGGGCTCCTCTTTGGGGCTGCTGGTGGCGGTGGGCTTCACGCTGCTGCTGATGGAGCTGCTGCATGGTGGGGAAGGAGGCTTTGCTTTGAGAGGAGGCTCTTCAGGATGAGGAGGAGACAGAGTTGCGAATTTAGTACACAGAAATCAACATAACTTCGACATTTCATTATGTCTGTGTTTTTAAACAAATACTTCTGATTTTCTAGTTTTGAAGACTTCAAATTGGCATTTCCTAAGTATACAGATAATGGGTTTGCAATGGTACAGAACAAGTTATATTAATTACAGTGTTGAGTAATAATTTTATATTAACTCACTTGATCCAATGACAGGGATGGACATGCCCTGGTCTGCAGCAGCAGCAGCAGCAGCAGTAGTAGCAACAACAGCAGCAGCAGTGGCGGCGGCGGCGGCAGCAGCAACAGGTGCTGGGGAGCCCTCCACAAAAATCTGCTTAGGAGGGCTGACACTGCAATAAAATACGTCACAATGAGAATTTGAGCCCACAGGTACCCGAACACTCACCCCCCCAAAAAAACCTTAACATGCAGGACTGCAAACAGCTAATACAATGAGTGACAGCTCTAACAGACCTGTCGTCGGTGTCAGATGCAGGCTTAGAGGGTTTGCTGGTTGGGGAGTTAAAGGGAGTCCCTGAGTCTGTGTCTCTGGAGCTGTCCAGGTGACTGCTGTCGAGGGAGAGCCGCTTGGAGCTCCCACCGTTAGAGCTACGGTTCAACTCTGCTATGCTCTGCAGAAGGAAAGAGGACAGATTTCTTAAGAGGAGGACAAAACTAAGACACAATCACTGCAGAATAGCTTGTAAAGTGAGACATCTTACTCTCTTTTTCTTCTGCAGCACTTCAGGAGGCAGGTACTGATGGAGCTGCTTCTTCTTCACATGTGTCGCTTCAATCTTCATTCCTTCCTTCAGCATGTTGATGTTGTTGGCTTGTCTGTACACTGATTAGCACATTGTCACGTCAATACTGGTTGACTATTGCTATAAACAGATACAAATGCTTGTTACAAGTGTAATAGCACACACATAAGCTCTGCTCATTTCTTGTAGTTTGGCTCAGTAAAACTCAAACACTTGCTTCAACATTTTGAAACTCCAGACAGAAAACGATGAGCTGTGGCTGCATTTGGCCTTTTTCTAAACCCGCCTGTGCTGACAGTTTTCCATGAAGGTAGTTTCAAAAAGCAGCTCCTGTACTGATGCTACAGTGCAGCACGTTTGTTTTATTTCAGAATTGCACTTACATGTTTTAAAATGTGTATGGAGGTACATAACCTACATCAGCAGATGCGCACAAGCACAGACAAACACCACTGTAAATTAAATGTTTTAGCTGTTAAAGTGGCAACGTTTAATTATTATTATAATGATAATTTTAGTGTATACTTTTATTTTTTAAACAAACCATTTTCCCCACCTCACCTCGCTGTCACACACCCCATTTTGAACAGAACTGAAGCCACTGCGTGCTCTCTAAAAAGCAACCAGGTTTGACTCATACAGCAACCTTACATTTCAGAACGGCTTCCTCCAGTGATTTGAAAAACTGTGTGAGTCAGAAGATCTTTTAACCCTCAACTTCTGTGAGGCAAAATTGTTTTTTGTCCACAGAGATCGTGTGGACATGTTGTGTTGGATATAGAATTATATTTTTTGGCTGCTTTTGCAAACTGGAACCATATCAAAAGTAAAGGTAAGGCAGGTATAACACTGCTTATGGAGAGGCATCTCATACGAGCCCTTTAAAAAACAAACTTTTAGAGAAAGAAGGTAAAAATGTATTTCTCCAGTATTTCCATTACATCGTTAACCCAGAGTTTTTTGATGCACCACTGAAATGTGCAGTCTATATTTTGACATCAAATAATACATTTTCACTATGGAAAACAAAAAAAAAGTTAAGCTGGGACAAAGGGATGTGCCACTGTAGTGTCAGAAGAAGGAAGTCAGCACAAAGAGCAAGACGCAGGGAGGCCTTCCTTCCTTTGATCGGATGGAAACGGTGAAGAAGCTGTGAATGTGTGTGGAGACGTTTAACGGCCTATTTGAGATCAGAAATGTCAACTCCACGTTTGATGACCGAGGCAGATGTACAGTGAGCTGCTTTTTACTGCGCAGCTACCAGGAATGCGTTCAGCCATCGGAGGGCACGAACACATTGGCAACAACAGGAGGAGAAAAATCGAGCAGATTTATGTTGCGAATTCAAACTTCATAAACAAGAACGACTTTAAAAATGAGAAGTAAAAACTCTGTGTGATTTTCACCTTCACACCAGCCATCAGCCTGAAACCAAGCAAAGGATGGAGGGCTGCTCTCACTGTTTTTAGAGGCTCGGGACTCTCAGCCACTGCCAAAGCAGGGTTTATACAGGAATCCTAGAGTTCAATTTGCTACCTTTTACTACCTATTTGTACTACCTCTAAAATACTTTTACTACCAACACAAAATCGAGCAGCGGCCTTTGTTGGGGTAGCGGTGGATTCACAGCACTAAGTAAGATGACGGCCCTTCTCTCACCGAACACACAACTTTATCCCCCTTACTTGAAGGTGTAACTTTGACTTTGTTCTGCTGCCTGTCTGCAGCACCAGTCACGTTGCTGGTAATACTGGTTTGCTGCTGAGGTGTGACGGCAGTACTTGTGCTCGTAGCTGACCTTGAGGTTGTGTAGCACCAAAAAACGAAATGGGGATCTGCTCCCCGTGCGTGCGAATCCGCTGCTGGTAAATGGTGGATGTTCAGTGTGATTTGATTGCCGTCACACCATTCCAGGTCAAATGTATATTTTTTTCTGCAGACTTTACAAAAAGGCCTCTCAGTCAGGCCCCATGACCGGCTTAAGCCAGTCTTTGAATGCCAGGTCATCAAGCCAAAGTTGAAAAAAATGCACATTTTCCCATGACAAAGCGCAAAATGACTCTAGTCTAGGGCTATTAATTAGCAGACCGTGGGGCCACATCGGTCCGCGGACCCCCTTTGACTGACCCAACGTAAGCGAGAGGGATGTGGCTGCAGGCAAGAGGGCGCCGCCATACGTCAACTCTATTCTGGTGTCGTGCCAAAAAGTGATTTTAGATGTTTCTGTGTGCTTTTATGTGCAATGTCTTCACTTATATTGGTAAATAGAGAGCAGTCCACATTATTTATTATATTTATATATAAAATGAAGAAATAACCTGTTTTGCAAGAATCTTTAAAGGTCTGCATTACTGTGCCTACATTATACTTTAAGTGGCCGCTTTTCTTTTTGGCCACTTAAAGTATCTTTATTAAATGGTGATGTTATATTTGTTGCCATTTCTGCAGCTCTATGAGTCAGATTTCTGTTTAAAAAGATAATTTTAATGTCAATGACGGTTTTTACCTCAATAAAAAACAAATATATAAAAGTCACTACCAAAAACTGATTGCAGCTTCTACATTGTGATAGAAATGCTGTTTCAAAATAACTTGATGTCGTTCATGAGAGACAAGTTTGACTTGTGTTTCACAGATTATAGGTCAAGAAGCAGTTTAATTAAAGGAAATAAATTTTTGGCAAATACCAGAAATTGCTTTTGGGCACAACACCGGAACTCTACAGGAGGTTGGTCTTCTTTGTGAGTTTATCACTAGGAAATTGGTAGAGTCAGTTCCTGAGCAAAATTCTACCCCTGACCCCTGAGAAACGACAATCAAACATAAAAGGAGGTTAAAAAGACCTGAAAATGTAAATTAACAAAGTGTAATAAGCCCTGGAATAAGCACACAAAGACCCACTTCCACCATAAGGATAATACGACTTCCGGTATTGAACAACAACTTTCCGTGGAGTTTTGGAATGGAATTGAGGAATGCTGGCGTCCTCTTGCCTGCAGCCAGGTACTCTTGATGTAAGCCGCAAAAACGCATTTAAATCATATTTGCTGTGAGTTTTAAAAATTCTCACCCTTCCTCTTGTACTTGAATGCACCGCACCGCCAGCCCAGAATACTCTCTCCAAGTACGACAACCGCGAAAAGATGTCAAGACAAGTCAGAAACGTGATAAATACGTAGTTATTTTACCCCAGAGACTGAACTCTAAGCCACTGCGCTTGATTTGCAGTGAAAGCCTGTCAGTATTAAAGAATATAACTTTAAAAGGCACCATGACAAATACCGAGCTTTGGGACAACATTTCCTGAGGCGACAGAGGAGAGGG
>VOQJ01006615.1:9482-22489 GCA_015052665.1 Apistogramma diplotaenia
CAGGCACACCTTTTTGTGTGGGTGTGATGAGTAGTGATGCCAAGTCGTGATGTCGTTTGGCACCCTAAGTGCTGCATGCTGTTCTGCACAGCTAAGTTTCAAAACACTTATCTGAGCTGTGTCTAACAACCTCTGTGATATTGTTTCTGTTAACTTAAAGCTTCCTGTTTTTTTAACAGAATGGATCTTACATTTCTTATAATATCAAAGACGAAGCGTTAAAAATGAATATGGTGTTTTTTTGTTTTGTTTTTCTTGCCCCATCAGGAGGCAGATTTGGTAACGACTCATGAGCTGGGCCATAACTTCGGAGCAGAGCACGATCCTGATAATATACAGTACTGCGCCCCCAGTGATGACCAGGGGGGGAAGTTTGTCATGTACCCGATTGCTGTGAGTGGAGATCATGTGAACAACAAGGTAACTACCCACACAGTAAAAATATACCCACTTGTTAAGTCTGACATCATTAGCCATTTCTGGGTCAAACAAACACCGAGGCACCACTGAGAGTAATTTGGTCCAAATTCTTTGAGCTTCAATAAAAGGATCGGTGTGGTTGTTCTCCCAGGATTTATAAGCTTTAGCAGAGTTAAAAGTTAGCAAGAAGATGGCTAGCTAGTTCCACATAAAGATGCAATATTGTGTTCTGACCTTATTTCTAAAAAGCTCAAATGTACATCTTTGTACTTTAACTGTAAATAAAGACGGAAAACTAAATATCAGTGACGTTTGGAGGGTTAGTGAATTTGGGCTAGTTGACATATAATGACCTTAGCACTGGGATGATGGTAGGATGAGAGTTAAATTGTTCTCAATAAAAGTCCATGTTAAGGGTCACGTGTGGACAGAGACAAATGCAGTCACATGTGAGGAAGAAGAGTGTGTCTGAGATGTTCCTGCCCACATCACGAGGTTAGTCATTAGAATGTATCCGTGTGGTTTGGGTCACTCACTGTGGAAAAAGTCCTGATCCTAAGCTGAATGTCCACACAGAAATTTTAACTAACACATCTAGTTTTAGTGTAAGTTAACTATAATAACAGAAGATGCCCTTGAAGGGCAGATCAAAGGAATTTAAATCAGATAGGATTTTTTTTTAAATAAAAAGTGTCTTTTTGACCATGCCTTCTTCATGTGACTATATCCTGTTTTACAGCAATCTATGCTTGCAAAACATGCGGAGATGATACAGAATGTGACTGGGAGGCTGGATGGCAGCTTCTGCTTATGCAGAAGGTTGGGTAGCTGAATCAGAGTTGTTCCTGTGAAATTTAACACATAGAAAAGCTAATGTGCCTCCTCTATCACTGGCCTTATGATTTCTGCAGCTTCAGATGAACTGTGTTTTTGTTTTTTTAGAAGCAGCATTAAAACTAGATCCGAACCACATGACTATGCACCAATAAATGCATTCAAAGGCCATGAAACCGTTAAATGTTTCAGAGTCAGGTTGTTCGTTTTAAATGTTTCGATTCAGTTGATCTACATGTGTCATTATTTCAGCATTTAACCAACATGACAGTCAGTCCTTGTTAACTTGTTAATGATTAATCATTTTTTCCCTAAAGCACTTTTCCAACTGCAGCAAGATTTCTGTAGGAAAGACATTAAGTTACAAGGCACCTCAGTGTTTCAAAGAGAGGAACAGTAAAGTCTGTGGAAACTCCAGAGTGGAGGATGGGGAAGATTGCGACCCTGGGCTCCTCCACATCAACGATGACCCCTGCTGCACATCTGACTGCAAGTTCCGTAAACATGCACAGTGCAGGTATGAAATCCCAAAGATATAAAGCATATAAAGCAAAAAAAAATAAATCAAAGTTTAATCAAATGTTGGATCTCTTCACAGTGACAGAAACAGCCCATGCTGCAAGAACTGCACTTATGCACCGAGAGGAACAACATGCCAGGAATCCATCAATGCTACCTGTAAAGGCAAAGCTGTCTGCACAGGTGATCGCCTCCTGCTGGTGTAACATGAGAACTGCAGCAGTCACTGAAACCTCCCTGTTGCTTTGTGTGTTTTTTTTTTGTTTTTTTTTAACTGGACAAAACTAGATGAATGAACCCTTTCTGTACATCACAGGTAATAGCAGTGAATGCCCACCTCCAGAAAATGCGGAAGAAGACACAGTGTGTGTCGACAAAGGCCGGTGTCGCAATGGAGAGTGTGTTCCCTTCTGTACGGCTATGCGGAACCTTCAGCCCTGTGCTTGCAATGGTAATCTTTTTTCACTTTCGAGGACATGAGGAAATGAGACGTGAGTGGATTTGCTGAGTAAGATGGCAGACTCACTGACTATAGCTTTTGGGGAAGAGTACCGAGACAAGCAAAGTCAATGAGATTTGAAACAAATGACAAGAAGTCACAGCTGGAACTTAAATTTTTTTGTTTTTGTTGCAATGTTTTGGTCCAATTGAGAGATTTACTCAATTAATATACACAAAACAGGATTATCAATAACAATAATGATGATAATAATAATAATACACTATACAAGACTATAACAGTTTGTGAAAATCCTTCAAACCTTGGTCACATGACCCTATAAAAATCAGTTTATCTAAATATAGTGTTTCTGAGCTATAAACCATCTTCTGTAAAGCTTTTTGCATTTCCAAGAATAAAAAAATGTTTGTACAGGTTTGGATATTGTTTCGATGTGGCTTTGTAGTATCTGAATAACTCTACAATTTGCTACTTTGTGTGTTACATGCTGTTTTCTGTTGTTTGTCTCTTTTGCTTGCAGATACTGAAGACTCCTGCAAAGTGTGCTGCAGGAGTAAAAATGGCACCTGCTTGCCCTGCATCCATGAGGGTAACTTTCTTTTCCTTCGCAAAGGAAAACCCTGCACCGTGGGCTTCTGTGACGAAGGCGTGAGTCACCACACATTTATGCTTGTCAGGTCTACAGTCAGGGACTCCTGTTACCATATTTCATATTTTTAACTGCACTAGTCCTGACAAAATTGTGTAAATGTTGCATTTTGTAGAAATTTGTATTTCAATGCCAATTTTGTCTTTGGCAATAAAGGGAAAATGCATGAAGCAGGTGCAGGATGTGATAGAGAGGCTGTGGGACTTCATTGACAAGCTTGATATAAACACATTTGGTGAGTCAGATTTCAAATGGTGCTTTAGAGAAAAGGCACGTGAAAGGCTTCCAGATGCAGTAACACTTTGAATAATAATGATATAATATCAATAATGACATTGTTTTATTGTCTGTCACCGTCCTCCGACACCTCTTCATCAGGGAAGTTCTTGGCTGATAACATAGTGGGCTCAGTCGTGGTGTTTTCCCTCATCTTCTGGATTCCTCTCAGTATCCTGGTTCACTGTGTGGTAAGAACCTGCTGAACATCACTTTTCACTGGTCCCCGTTTTCTTCAGTGAGATGCTGATTTTTGTATTATTACGGTGTTTAGAGTCGGATGTATTCTATTAGCCCTACAGTGATGAACTTGGCTGTCCTTTTCACTGTTGTCTCTTTCTTTAGGACAAGCGACTCGATCAGCAGTATGAGGAGAACACAAAGTCATTTTACTATCCTCCAAATGTAAGTTTTTCATCTTTCCAGCACTCAGGTATCCTGATCCTTTTGCACCTTGTTTCCTTGTTGCCAGACTAACCAAACGAATCCAATTCCACATTGTTTCTTAAAAACTGACCCCACTAATAAGCCAAGGAGAGGCGACACAAAGGATTATAATTGGGGATCAGGTGTTTGCTAGTTTTCTGAATAAACGTCTGGCTCCCCACATCTATTAAAAATGAGGTGTTACATAAATTCATAAAATGCTCGAAGCAAAAGACATGTAGTTATAACATTTACAGTTCAAAATGTTCCTCATTTGAACCTTACTGCAACCGCTCAGTTCATCCACTGCCCGAAATGTGCCATTTTAGCTCGCCTCCCTGCTAGCTCCCTTTCTTCTGATTGGCTCGCCCTCTTAAACAGAGGTTTTGACCACAAGGTCCGTATCGCTGCTGCTGTTATTTCTTCTTCTTGATATCATGCAGCATTAAGAGTAGAAATCAAAGATCTTAAAGTAAACATTTAGAGCTCTCTGAGGCCAGAGCTTTGACTTCATAGGGGAACTTACCACATTTTATTTGCGATTCTGTGACAAGATAAAAGCATAATAGTTCAATTTAAAAATTCTATAATAGTCTTGGGTTTTGTTGTTGTCCTGAATAGCTGATTAGGGAAAATGTGCTTTTACTTTTTAGTCATGTTGTAAAGATGTAGCGATAAAGCAGTCCACAGCCTGGAAAAATGAAAACCGACGGTCAGATAATCCACAAGCAATGGCCTCACTGTCACTGCTGGGTTTTCTGAATGACCTGTCCATCACTCTTTGCCTTGGAACTGCAGCAGATGGTGGAAATTTGTAGTAGAGCCCCCGCCATAGGTGAGTGTGTGTGCCACAGCTTGGTGTTGCGATGCGTTGCCATTGAGTCCATGATGATGCATGGTCAGTGGCCCACATTTGGGATACTCTTGCAGTCACTTACTCCTTGAAGTAATCACTGATCCAGCTGCACATTTCCAGCCACCTCTAACCGCTCTTCATCTGACAAAGTGAGGGACACTCTCACAGCTTCATGTGACTGAACAGCTGCTGAGCAGCAGATCAGAAATGACCTCAAGGAAGCAAGATTGCACTTCAGGAGTATTCAAACATCAAGACGACCAAACAGGTTGCACCTTGTTGTCGTTTGTGAAATTGGATGGAGTGTGTGTCGACATCTTTAAGTTTGCATCAGTCGCTGTTCAAAGCCACAACAAGAAGAGGGTATATAGATTGTTTTTATTTTATTTTTTAGTGGCTGTCTGCACTGTGTAAAGTCCTTCTTTAGGCTTAAGTTGGGGGGAGAGAGACTGGGGGGTACATTCCTTTTCAAACCTTTCTTGCAGACATTTTGACTTGTTGGAGCAGGATAAGCACTTGTGCAAGTGAGTGAATTAATGATGGCTTATTTCCATTTAGGGTTGCTTTTAAGTCCTGCAGCTGAGTGTGTTCAATATCAGGCTGCTGGGGCCCCTAAATGGACTGCAGTCATAATTAATAAATCCCCTTTTTCTGACACCTCAAAATGTGCACCAGCAGAAAGGTTCTTTTTACTCATTCCACCTTAAGTAAGATATTGGCTGTGCTTTAAGAGTAGGTAGTATTTTTTTAAGTAGCTGCCATCAGTAACATTAGGTTTATTCTAAAACATGTTGGGAAGTTGCACTACAAAGTTCTGAGACATATGTGATACTCTGAATTAAACAGAATGTAGTAAAAAGGGAATGGATCCTACCTCAGTCCCACACAGCTTTGATGTGCCGCTGTCTCACATGCTGTTCTCCCTCCTCAGAACCAAGACATGCTGTGCAACCTCGAGTCGGCACCCGTGCGCATCGTCAAGCCTCCTCAGCCTCCCTCCTCCTCCGCCGGCCGGACCGCGCTCTTCACCCAGCCCCCACAGCCTCAGCAGCAGAGCCAGGTCCGGGCCACACTCGCAGCCAGCATCGCCAGTACCCCGGCCCCCGGTCTGAACTCCGTCCCCACCCCGGACAGCGCAGGGGGGCTGCGGATGGCCACCATCCAGGAGGACACCAGCAGCGACTCTCACCTGGGAGAGGAGGGCCTGCCGGACGATTTCACAACCGGAGGAGCCTGCTCGTCGGCTACGAAATCCTCCTTCGAGGATCTGACCGATCAGAACCTAGCAGCCAGGGACCGACGGCGCCTTAAGCGGCAGGACTGCATCGAAAGTAAAGAGACGGAGTGCTGAGCGAAAACAAGGTGTCCTTTTTGTTCAGAGGAACTGGCATGCACAGGCATCCTGATATTTGTTTTCAGGGAACATGAACAACTGTGCAGCATCGTGAGCCTTTCTTTCTTATCACATCAAAGGCCAGAACTCTTAGTAAAGCATAACATATCTTTTGTAGATCAGATTTTAGATTTTAGTGCTCTGAAGGTGTTTGTTCAGTCACATGAAGTTTGGATTGAGCCACTGAGCAGATACACATCAAATCCCTCTAAAACCACATACAGATGAATTCTCATTTTTGTGCCTTTTTCAGTTCCGTTTCAGACAGTTGAAGCTTTTGAAAGCTTTTTGAATGTGGTTTATGGAAATAATTACCACCAGTTGCCAGTTCTTCAAACATAATGGCTAAATGGATTTCTGACAACGCAAATATTGGTCACGAACAAACAGATTATATTAAATATTCAAGTAAAATCCCAACGGATTAAAACTGATTACACTAATCCTTATTCCAAGGCTTATCCTGTATTATACTGTAAGTAACCCAGACTTACATATCATCAGTTAAAAAAAAATAAACAAAAACATCAAGTGAACAAGCTCACACATAATGGCTTGTTCCAAACAGGGTCCAGAAGCAGCACAGGCCTTTGCCAGTATGATCCAGAAACAGTCAGCTGTGTATATTGATGTTGTAACTGTGACAACTGTTTTTTTTCACTCAAGGAAACATTTTACTGTAAGTGAAAACACAACATGAAAGAGGAGTTGTGTCATCACTGAACCTCAAGTATTTTTAACATCACTGGATTATTGTTTAAAAAGTTTACAACATGTTTATACATGTTCTGTTTAGTTTCTTTGACTTGCAGTCCAACATTTCAATAGTGTTGCTCGTGTTTTGAGTAGGTGGAGCTTAAAATGAGGAGAATATCAGCTTGTTGAAGCTTCAGTATTGTGATAGAAATAAAGGGTCTGTCTTCTGTGTCTGACCCTGTAGGAAACAGTGTGGTGCCTTTTTGGCTTTTTGCCTTTGTGACCAACTGTCCCATTGTGATTCATTTCCATCCCAGCAGTTGAAAGCGAGAATATTCTGGATTTAATTTTTGAAAATCTTCTTGGTTTAGTGTGTGTGCCAAGGTGAGCTCTGCACTTCTTTATTCTTTTAATACTGTCTCACCACTGTTACCTGCGCTTAAGAAAATAGGTCAAGTAAAGAGTGTAGCTAGTGAAAGCTAGTGGACAAAACAAGCCTGCTGTATATCAGATGATGTGTATATTCCTAATGTTTTTATGCTTACAAACGTCTGCTCGAGTTTGTTTTAATATTTTTGCTTGTTTCCTACACAAATCTCAAAATAAAAGTCTTTGTGCACCGAAACATGGTCTTGCAAAGTGAAACAGTTTTCTTTTTTAAAGTGATGAACTGTCTGGACGATATGGTGTGCAGCTCAACAGTTTCTTGCCCAGCCACATCTGCTAGTCCAGAACTCTTGTAAAGCAGGATCGATGGCTGGACTTTTGTCTAATGGTCAATTTCAGCTTTATAGTGAGCAGGTCACATTTTCTGACTGACTGCTGGCTCTGCCACTCAGTATTGACACATGTATAATTTTTGAACACTCATATCATTAAGTTATTTTTATAACTAATTATTTTTCCAACTATTTGTGTCCTAAAGGTTTGTGTATTTTCCATTGGTTTTCCCGGCACCTGGTAGCATGTAATGTGCTACTATCACAGAAGGTGAATGTAGACTCTACGTTAAAATGATCAGTTAATGCATAACTCTTTACAATATTTATACCCACACGTCTCAAAATATATAGTAAAAAAATCTTTATTGTGCATTAATACATGATCTTGCACTTGGCATAGTGGTTGCCATAGGCTGCTAGGCTCTCTGCACAGTATTAAAACAAATGTCCTTCATTGATCACAGAGCAGGCTGCTTTCAGGGCTCTTGGCGTCCACATCTCCCCAATAGGGCAGGATGAAGGGCAGGTCAGCCACACGGCCCTCCAGCAGCCCCCACAGGTGCTGGGCCACAAACTGGTTTCCTTTCTCTGAGAGATGCAGCCCATCAGACAGGTAGACTGTGTAGTCCTGTACAAAAGATTATAAAATAAAACATCAGAGGTCACAGGAGATCACTTGATTACATTTTCCTCCAGACCAGTTTTTTTTAATTACACTTAACACAATCAGAGTGGGGGTGGAAATCTTCACACTTTTACACCAGAGACCAGCAAATATTCAGAATATTTGCTTGATCACTTAAGCAGCATCACAATCAGTGATGTCACAGGGATTTATCAAGATGTTGGTTGTTGACCCAGTAGATTTATTAGATGCCACAGTGACTTCATAAAAATGTTGATCGGCAGCAGCAACCAGTACTGATGCTCACCTGTTCATCTTTTTGCATCAGAGTCCACAGATCCAGGACGTCTGCACCACACTGACCGGCAGCCTGGACACACGCCTGGGCGTACTGCCCCGCCACAGAGTTGTGGCGATTGAGAGGACATCCTGGAGGAAACACAAAGGGACACTCGTGGTCTGCAAAGGACTGAGTGTGTAAAAACTGTCAACACAGGAACGAAGAAGGAGGATAGCTCACGTTACCTTTGAGAATGCACTCTTTCTCCCAGGCCGCCTCATGCACGGGAGGAGGGGTGATGAAAACAACTCTGTCGGCCGACACACCAGCAGAGGTCAGAAACCTGCTCATCTCCTTCAGGTTCTCTGAATACTCCTGCAGAGGAACGTGCTGCTGTGGGTTCTTATCTGCAAACACATGCAAGAAGACAATAATATACAGAAACTATTATTAAGTACTAGTAACAACATGTCACGAGAAAAATGATTTACTAACTGAAACTGTATTAACTAAAATGTACTGAAGCTATAGATAACGCCACGCAAAGACCCAGTGCACAAGTCTATAACTCCATAAGTGAGTATCTAACCAAGCTAGTGTCAACAAGCAGCTCTCACAGACCTAATTAAGTGGCTGATGTGTATGTAGAGACTGTGATCAGTGTGTACATAAAACTAATATTACCCTGGTGACAGAACAGACTTCAGGAAGATCACACATCAGTGTGTGACACAGAGTGTGAGGCACCCCCTACAATAACAAATTAATACTTTGTGAAATAACTTCCTTTATGAAGCAAGAAGAAAGCA
Source organism: Apistogramma diplotaenia (assembly GCA_015052665.1). NCBI lineage: Eukaryota > Metazoa > Chordata > Actinopteri > Cichliformes > Cichlidae > Apistogramma > Apistogramma diplotaenia. The sequence goes on from VOQJ01006615.1 coordinate 18,448, forward strand.
AAGGTCTCCAGATGGATCAACTGTGAGTGTGCAGCAGAGTAGATGTTTATAACAACAGCAAGCATGCTCCTTACCTTCCAGTGCACTGTCATTGGCTCCAAAGAAGATAGTGACAGCTACTATCTTGCCGTCTGCTGAGTTTTGGCTGCTAATGAGGCGAGGAAGAACAATCTTGGCCCATCTGGAGTTGTAGCCAGACAGCCCTCTGTTTATAACATCGCATTTTCTGAAAGCAACATTAAAGGATAGATTCGGAGATCATCACACTAGCACAATTTTGGTGTTTTTGCAAGGTTGAAAGTCAAAGTTATTAGGAAGCAATAAATGGAAGTACCCACCTTGCAAGTTTATAGGCAATTTCTGCTCCCCGCCCATTGGGCTGAAATGAAACCTGAGAGAATCAACAGCACAGTTTCATTATTTCCACACTAACAGTTAAAGCCGAGAATGGGTTAACAGACAAATACTCAAAATAGATTCAAGTGCAAGAACTTCCTAACCTGTGTGATAGAGTCGCCAAATAAAACAACTTTAGGCCAAATGACTGTAGTGAACTTGGACATGATGTAGCCTGACCGGGTTCTTAAAGAACGGAGGAAAGAGGACAGATAACGCCTGATTTAAACTCCGGTTGCGAGGACGCATAAAAACCTTCGTGAAACACTTCACTTAAATAGAATTTATATTTTCAATTCATAATATAAAGCTTTAGAAGAACAAGGAAGTAAGAAAATCGCTGTTCCTCCTTGACGTTATATGCCGACAGGGCTTTTATTTTGAAAGTGTCCGGAGTACTTTTTCATGTTGTTCTTCCGCCTAGAAAGTGACGCTTGTTGTGTCACATTAAAAAGCTTCCGTGCGATTTACAGAGCCTTGTGTGGATTCTTCAAGGATCCAGCTCATAAAAAAAAGGTTCGCTGACATTATTAAAACAACCCTCAAATAGCAAAAACAGATACTTTAACGTGATAGTTCTTGGTGATGTTCTGAATAAATTTAGCTCCAGAAAATAGGAATTGTGATGGAATTCAAGCTCGCGTCAAGTGTACGTTACATTCATCCGCGGTAAACTTAACTACACGTGAAAATGGAGAAAGCCCCATATAGCTTGATGTGGTTAATATTTATTAATAGCTAATGGATTAATTGAAGTGTGTGGCTTATTATATTTTAATCCGCTCCTATGCTTAGTTTGTTAGGATCACGGGCAGGTGATATTGTGTTAAATTCAAATTACTGTGATCTCCAACCAGCCTGACAGACCTGATTATCAGATAAACACCGCGATGAACCAGCCTGACACAACAAATGAGTTTATAAATAAGACTTACGTTATGATTAGGTGTTGGAAGAAGATCGGCTGGGATAAAGTCAGGGATTATTAACCATATTCGTTTTTTTTGTAAAGTAAAGTCAAATTTATCCAAGCTTAAATACAGTTTTGTTCAGAAAATGGCCAAAAAATAACAGGATTTTTAAATATATCTGTTAAGTAAGGTAACAGAGACTTGCCTGAACTACATGTAAACTAGGCCATCTTTTGAGCCAGATACTTACCAGAAATATACCCAAGACACTTCTCTTTAAATATTCTCTTTCTGTACTCAACAGGGATGTTGCGGCGTCCTAAGCCAACTGACTCAGAGGCCGACCTCCTGAGAGAGCAGCAGCACTTTCTGACTTCTGGTGCTCCGTCCGCTGCCAGTGTGGTCCGCCGCCCTGACAAGAGGAGAGGAGAAGCTGGAGAGGGAGACGGGGAAAGTGGGGAGAATGGAGGGAGTCAGAGGGATGTGGTCGTCATTGAAGGTTACAGATGAGACAGATTTTTATCACAAAGAGCATGTTCTGGCTTGCAGACTAAATTTTACAGGGCTTTTTGAATGAAAATGGGGCAGCAGGTGGACCTTGTTTTGTTTCAGTAACTAAAGTCTAGCTGTTCTCCCAAATGCAGATCTTCCAGATCAACTCCCTTCTCTGACCCCAGCCCCTCCTAAGAAGTCTCGCTTCAAAGCCAGTCGTGTCACCTTTGAGGATGAGGATGCCGAGGAAAGGCTGGACAGACACGACACTCACATCAGTGCTGTTCTCTCCAGAATTGTTGTAAGTGGCAGCTTCTTGTCTCAGTTAGACCTGATTAGCATTCATAACGACCAACTTTGCATGGTTTTCTCCGTTTTTCAGTTTGTCTCTAGTTTCACATTCAGTTTTAGATGATTTTAATAATTTGTTTCACATATGTGTAATTTCTTTGTTTGAAGGAGAGAGATACCAGCTCCACTCCAGTATCTCTACCAGCATTTACAGGCATGGCTTTCCCCAAAGTACTGCACCGCTCAGAAACCAACAATCAGGTCAAAGCCAATAATATCGTCTCTGCTTAGTGAAATAACCACTATAGTTTCACATTACTTTGTTATATTTATAGTAAGAAGCCATTCCTTTATGCAAAGGCAGAATTTACTGTACTGTGACATCTTTCACATTTTTCCATGACTTTGTATATTGTTGCATTAACTTGGATATTTTTTTCCATACTCAGCAGGCGCCTCTGTCATCTGCTGGAGGAAAGAAGAGCATCTTTGCTCGTCAGATTGCTGCCCAGAAGCTTAAAGAGGGCAAGTCATCATTACACTGTTCACATGAAGGTGCTCCGTCTCCACAAACTAGTATGGATACAGGTGATCCTTTGTAGGCTTGACCTTTGCTATCATGAATTCAACATTGATCACAGTTTGTGTGTGTTTGAAATAATTTCCAATTTACATATTTTCAGAAATAGCACCTTCTGGACAATATTTTTCCTCCTTTGGTTTACCACGCTCCTCCCTCCTCTGTTCACTAGAACCAGCAGAAGTTACCTGTCCCAGGTTGGTATCCGGTCAGGGACTCGGGAGTTCCGATAGTTCAGGAGAGACCATGAGGATCCACATGGAAAACCAGGCCAAGCTCCAAGCCATGTCCCAGTCTGAGATACTGGAGGAGCAGAAAAAACTCTTGTCTCAGCTTGGTAGGCAGTGATGTTTGCAGGATATTTTCTGTTGTGCTGCACATTGAAATGACATTGTGATCTGTATGGATTTTCTCTCCTGTTTGATAATACCAGCAAAGTACATCACACCACTTATACACACACATGTTTTGCACGTCTGTATATAATGGAATTATTTGTGCTTCCCAGATCCTAGACTAGTGGAGTTTGTTAGGTCTCGCAAAGCCCAGAGCGTCCCGTCCTCTTCATTCCCGTCCAAACGCTCCAGTGACAAAAGCGCCACAGAAGATCCTGCAGTTCAGGATGTGAGCAGACAGTCAGGCTCCTCTGGTGCTGCAGCGTTGTTTCAGAAACCCCAAGAGGTGGAGATGGAAGGGGAGGAGGAGGAAGGGGAGGAGTTGTTGTCTCCATCTGCTGTGATGGGTATGATTTATTCAAATTCACCACCAGTTTCTGCTCTCTGATGCTGGTGCTTAAGATAAAAATTTGCAATTAAAATATATTGATGACATTGTTGTTTCACATTGGGTTTTTTTGCCTGTTTTCCCTGTAAAATTAAATCCTCATTCCAAGAGTTTCCATTCAGTTTATTAAATTAGAAAGATTTTTCCCACTCTTTCAGGAGAACATCACACCTGCAGGCTTTCCTTCCCTGTCAGATTTCTTTCTCTCATTTCTGCTGTCTTTCCCTCTCTCACACCCATCCATCATCTGACTGTGTAACTTAATGCTGGATACATGTGTACGTGTCTGCGGTTACAGAGAAGGATTCTGCCAGTGAAGCCTCAGAAGGACTGGGTCCATATGGATAAGCTGGAGCCGGAGAAGTTGGAGTGGATGAGAGACTTACCTGCACCAAGAAGGAAAGGAACCAAAAAGGTAAGCTCTCCTAAGATGTGGGATTTGATTTGTAATCAATGAAGTATCAAGTTGTGTTTTTTAGTCAACACTTCCTGTGGTTTTGTGTGTCCCGTTAGGCCATGCAGGCTCGTTTTGACTTCGCAGGGACCTTAATTCCACCCACTGAGGATCTGCCAACACATCTAGGCCTGC
>VOQJ01006615.1:22509-33693 GCA_015052665.1 Apistogramma diplotaenia
CCACCAACATGGAGAGGAGCCTGAGGTCACTCAGCACAAAGTCACAAAAAGGAGCCCTTTTAATATTTGCTTTTTCTCCTTTTTTTTTTTTCATTGACATTTGTACAAAATAAATACAACGCAAGTTCCAGTTTGTCTTGACATTCATGTCCTCTCCGCAGCGGGCAGGTTATTCCTTGCAGGAACTCTTCCTGCTGTCTCGGAGTCAGGTCACCCGGCAGAGGACTCTGTCCCTCAGCACTCTTGCCAACATCCTTTCAAAGGTACAAGAGCCCACACGCACACAGCTTCACACACACCTACAGGGAGGCGTGTCTCTGTCGCGTTGCAGGATTTTCTTTCTTCTCGTAGGCACGTGCTGGAGAATACGCGTCAGTTCTGAAGGGCGGCGTGGTGTCCACTGTGCTCGACGCAGGCCTGCTCTTTCTGCTGCGCTTTGCATTGGACGACAGCGTGGAGGCAGTGATGTCTGCAGCCGTGCACGCTCTGAAAGCGCTCCTTGTGTGTGCAGAAGATGAGGTAAGTCATCTCTGAGTATAAAGTCAAATATTGTGCTCGTTGCTAGAAAAATATGATTTACTAATTTCTTGCTCATTTTCTGTGTCCACCCTGAGACACCCGTTATTTCATAGCTGCATTTTGAGTTCTATTTAAAAAAATACAAATATCACTATGAATTTAGTACCAAAATGTCATCCTGAGCACTAATACAAAGGAAACAGCTCTATAACAACTCTGCATGTTTATTAAAAATCAGACTTTTAACTGCTATAGGATAGAATACACTGTTTCTTAGACAAGTATGTGAAACCAGGGTTTCCTCTCTCAGGAGTGCCTGGACCGCACTTTTTCCTGGTTTCGTGGTTTGGCCTCGTTCCCCCTGCTACCATCTGCTCAGGAGGAGGAAGATGAGGAGGATGAGGCGCTGGATGAAAGTATGAAGGAGACAGCCAAGGAGAAGGAGGAGAGGAAGACTGATCACGAAGTGGCCAGACAGGATGTTGTCAAGGTGAGGATTTCATTATTCCTTTTTTTGTTTTACATGTTGCCCCAATAATCTGCAGATGAAGACTGAATACTTGTTGTTGGCTTCCTCCTTCCTGTTTGTGCTTCAGGGTTTGTTAAAAATGAAACTGCTCCCCAGGCTGCGCTACATTCTCGAGGTAGTCCGGCCGCCACCTCGGGTGGTTCAGAATGTCCTGGAGGTCCTGACACGCATCGCTCGACACTGCTCATCATCTGCTGCACAGGTAAGAACAGCAACACTGACAAATCCACGAGCTCACACTCCCTGATAGCTGAAATACTTGTTGGTGTGTCCCGCTGTCAGGTGTTGGATTGTCCTCGTCTGATGGAGACAGTGATGTCAGAGTTTCTTCCCACTTCCTGGACACCATCATCTCAGTCCGTTTATGGACTTCCGGTAGCCAGCGCAATGAAGCTATTAAGAGTTTTGGCTACTTCTGGCAGACATGCCTGTGCAAGACTGGTAATTCTTACCATCATGTTATTGCTTCTAGAGGCTTTTGTCAGTTTACATATAAAGGTCAGACTGTTCTCAGCACTCTGTTTCAGTCAGCCAATCAGACGGCTCAAAGGTAGCTGAAAGGACCTCCAATAACCAGTATTGTCTTTTTCTTCTGGCCTTTCTAGTTAAACTCTTTGGGAGCGAGCGAGCGTTTGTCTTGTCTTCTGAGTGCAGAGCCCAACGAGCTGCTGCTGGAGCCGACCGAGGCCCTCAGAATCACCACTGAGGCCTACAGGCTGTGGGCGGTAGCAGCCGGCTATGGACAGGCATGCAAATTATATATGTAAGTTATCGTGCGAGAGCAATTACCACCAAAGGTAAACTTTGCAGAAAAAGTAAGGAAGTTTGTGTTTGGTTGTCAGTAGCAGAATAAGCCGGGACTTTGCACATTCACCTGTGTGACGGGCCAGCAGCCTGCCAGTTTTGCAGTCTGTTTCCTTTGAGCTGCCTCTTTCTAGTTTGTATTGTAGGCTGCTCTCTTCATGCTCTGTCCAAACATAAGAGCCATCCTCTCCTCTTCACTTGATTCTTTTTGCTGTCACTGTTTTCCTGCAGAGACCTGTATCCGGCCTTAATGACAGCACTGCAGTCAGTCCACAGAGTTCTGCCCCCCTCGGATCCTCTGCTGCCCCTGCAGCTCCAGCGGCTTTTGGCCCTGCTTTCTCTGCTCACGCAGGTTACACACACAGCTGGTTGCCACCAGGAGCTGCAGACAGGGATGGTCAGGTACAGGCCAATTAAACCACTCAGGAGCTTGAAGGCTCAAAGTAAACAATGCTGGCTTCGACGCTGTACTTACATGTTACCTCCTGTTTATGCTGCAGCTCTGATGGAGAAGAGTGCCCTCCGCCTCCTCCTGTGTCCTGGGGTCATGTCGCAGGCTTGCAGGCGTCCTTGTTGGGGCATTTGAAGGGTTTTATCAAGAACCTTGATAATCCACTTCAGAAAGACAGCAGCCTCACTCTCATACCAGTTTACCTGCTTTACCTAGAAGCTTACTACCATCAGCTGTCTAGACAGGTATTTCCAGCCTTTCGCTTCTTAGTTCCTCACATAAAATGAGATATTTCATAGTTATTGGAAAGTTCTCATTTCAAAAGCAAAGTTTATTTAAAGTGACAAAATGACACAATGTAACATAAGATTTTAAAGCTGTTTCCACACTTGCACTACAGCCCAGACATTCAGTGGTCTTTAACTTGCCAGTTCTTTACTCCAAAGTCACTGTGTGTGTTTAATTCTGCTGAACTGAGAATAGAGCTGGTGCTGCAGGTCTTGCGAATGCAGCTAATCATGCCATGTTGTGTGCTGCATGTGATAAATGGGAAATTCGCAGCTCGTGTGTGAAAACGGTTAAATTGTCAAACGTTTTTGCTCCACAGAACTGCTTCAAGCCTGTGGAGACTCTTCAAGAGCTTGAGCTGCTGACATCTGACGTTCTTCTCCCTCTGATGTCTCACGGTGTTGCGCACGGCCTGATAAAGAATCTCAGGTGAGCCTGAAGACAAATGGCGGTTGTGCGTCTTTTGCTTTTTGCTCACAAATTTCATTTCTGAGGTTGAAAAATTGCACATTTGTCAATACAGTCTATGATATATTTTGTTTGCATAGGTCTTCCTCTGTAGTGTGTAATGCTCAGACTGTACCCCTGGGCCCAGAAACCACTCCTAACCTCCCTGGCTTGGCATGCCCAGGATGGAGGGAACGTCCGGGGCTGCTTGTTTCCAGCTCCCCTTTCCCTCTTCTGACTGGACTGGGGCTTCTAATGGAAACAATCACAGGGATCCATAAAGGCCTCAGCAGTAAGGTGGGACTGACTGCCATCTGTCTGGGAATGTAGAGCTGCTTTTATCTTGTTGCTGGGGGATTTTACTGCTTAGCTAATGTCCAGCCAAAGCAGCCGCACTAATCAGCAAAATGTGTTGCCTCTGCTTGGAATCAAAGTATCCTGGAAAACATGGTGGTTTTTCATTGATATAAAATTTGCTCCCTTTTTATACACTCACTGGCCACTTTTTTAGGTACACCTTAGTAGTACCAGGTTGGTCACAAAGGGATGCATATGGACAAGAGCAATGCAAAGTGTGCAGAGATGCTTTTCTGCATACTTTGATTGTATGCAGGTTGTAATACTCAGATGAGCTCACCCGACACCCAACAAGAGGTCATCCTGATGCTCACTTTGAACTTCAGCAGGCTGTCTTGTCCTCACCTTCATGCCTAAATGCACTGAGTTGCTGCCATGTGATATTTAGATATCCTCTCTCCATCTCTCTAGTTCACCGGACTCCTTCTCTCAGAGCCTGTGACTGGTTACCTGCGCAGCTGCAGTCAGGCTAAACCCAGCCTGTCTCATTCCAAGGCTTGGCTGCTACGTCATGAACACCACCTCCTCTTCTTGCTACTCCGACTGGCTCATAGACTGGTACGTACACTGTATTTTTTAATGGTGAGTAGAGCTTAACCTTGATATTCTGTATTTCAGACCATTATTTCTTTCAGGCTGCTTTAGTTTACTTACTTAATGTGTAAGACCAAATTTTAACTGCTTAATGGTTTATGTTTTGTTTTATTTACTTTTTTTTAGCCAAACCAACTTATTTTTCCCCTCTGTTTTCTTCCTGACTTCTCTCAGGTTCCTCTTGACCCAGAAGTAGCAAAACATGCCTCACTTTACCACCAGGTGGCGCTGGTTGTACTCCCTTGGTTTTTGCCAGGCAGCGAATACCTGGCACATGAACTGCTCTCCACCATTATCTTCAGCAAGGACTTTATATCGTATGTTTACCTTTAATTGGTTTAATCTCTGTATATATAATGTCTTACAAATGACATATATAAAATTGAATTTCTTCAAAATAGGATTCAATTAGCAGATGGCCCATTTTCATCAAAATGTCTCTGTGTCTGACTTCCAGAGAAGGACACAGTGGGGGGCCCGAGGCTGTGGAGCTGGGGGAGCTGAAGCTTCACGAGGAAACACAACAGCACACCTCTCCCTCTCTCCAGACTGTCGGGGCTCTCCTGAGAGAAGCCTGCGTCCAGCTGCCGTCCATACGAGGGTGCTTCCTCACTCACCTGGCCCATCTAGAGTCATCTGTAATGGTGTCCCGAGATGCTCTATTGGGCCACAACCCCTGGATTAAAACTCATCTCTTGCCAGAGCTCAGCGGTCCCATCCTGCCATCTGATTGGCCCTTCCTACCACTTGTCAGCCTGTATGAGCGAGCGGGGGTGTCTGATGGCGGAGGGCTGGCGGTGGAGGAGCTTCCTCAGGGGGCTCTGCAGGTAGTGACCCACTGTCTGCAGTGGCTGCTGCTGCTGGAGGTCTGGAGGGAGGAGGCTCTGAAGGTACTATTACAAGTCAAGTCATTTGCAGGCCAATCTAGTGTCATAAATTCCTCCAGAGGGTGTCGGGTCTTAGCAGAGATAAAATAGCTCTTAATCAATATTTACCATATTTATGCTACTGCAGTATTTGGCCTGTTCATGCTGTTGGCAAACTGACATATTTAATGTCATTGAGAAAAGTAAAACATAGAGGCGGCGCATGTTGGGTAATTTTAGCCTGGTGGTGGTTACCACACAGCGGTAATATATCACGCATAATGCAACGTTTGTCAATATAAATTAGAAGTTATTTTCATGAAATAACAATGGGTAATTTCAGTCCATTGGTAGGTGGTTGCTTGGCAACACGGTCGCATCATAATATCTGATATAGATAAGAACATTAACTAAGATGTACAGTACCAGTCAAACGTTTGGACACACGTTCTCATTCAGTGGATTTTCATTATTTAAAAAATGTCGACATTGTTTAACACTTATATTTACTACACGATTCCTTATGTGTTCCTTCATAGTCCAGATGATATTATTAATTTACAATGCAGAAAAAAAAAGAAGCATTGATCAAGAAGGTGTGTCCAAACTTTTGACAGGTACTGTATGTCTGTGCCAAGCTTGGTTGCTAAACTCTTGATGGTCTAGGAGGAGTTCACAGACAAGCAATCAAACACACTGTTTTTTTTTGTCTGTATTATAGTTAGATATCGGCATAGTAACGCTTTAGTTTCAAAACAGTGTTACGAACTGCTTCGCATGGGAAAAACATATTAGCACGAGACCTGCCAGGACTGCATGACTTCTGGCTCTGCAGAACAGGGGAAAAACCTGGAGCTGAACCAAGCAGCCTGAGAAGTCTCAATAGCAGGATGTGATATGTGATGAATGTGGGACTCAGCTCTCACCCCGACACACCTGTCTCACACTCATAGAAAGGGTGGGGGGGGGGTGGCAGAGTTCAAAGTCATGTCAAACATTCTCTGTGATTTTTCTGCAATACTTGGATGTCCGAATATGAAGCTTGTTTTTGTGTCTTTTGTTTGAGTCTACTGTTCACTGATGAAATATTGAAATGCAGGTGACTGCCGAACACAGTTACCAACAATCTGTAACATTCCTTCCACATCATGTCATGTCTTTAAAAACAATAGCAACAAGTATGAAAAAGTAGTGATTTAAAATATGTTTTTCAACATATTGATTGATGGATTTGTTATTTGAGTTGTTTTTCAGTAATCTCTGTGGTTCTGGTTCTGGTCTTCTGTATGTTAAGCCAAGCTCATTCAGAGCACAACAAAATAAAACAATTTATAAAATTCTCCTTGTTAACACGAGGTAATAGGAATAGTAATATGAGTACCTTTGGTATAGAGAAATAATAAAATAAGAGTATATATATAATTAATAACCTAGTGAGACAGAATCTGTCTGCTTATTCTGCATCATACAAAATGACATTTGTTTGTGTGCCGTGCTGTAGATGATCCCTCCTGTCGCCAAGCTCGCCCGCCTGTCCTGCGTGTTCCTCTGTTCCAGTGACTTGTTCCTAGAGAGGCCTGTTCAGAAACTGACCTGGGGTCTGTTCAGACTGCTGACTAGGTCTGATAGGACATTTAAAATATTTAATAGCTTGCTCTTTTGCACCAAATGATCTCCAATAGACTCCAACCACCCGGTTCTAAACAAAAGACTTTCATTTTCAGGAGAACCAAGCTGGACTCTTTGGACCTGAATGCGCCTCCACCAGGCCTAGCTTCTTTCCAGGACTTGTATTCGGCGCTTTTGTCCCAGTATGAAGCTGTGTCTTTTGGAGACAGGCTGTTTGGCTGCTGGGTCCTCCTGCCCCTGCAGAGGAGGTACAGCGCCACCATGAGACTAGCAGTGTTCGGAGAACATGTGGGGATGTTGAGGTCATTGGGGGTCACCCTAGAACAGGTAGTGATGATGGCAAAATGATGCGTGTTCTGATTTTAAAGTTACTTTTTTAAGTTATTTGATTGTTCATCTGTCTCTCCTCATGCGAAGCTCTCCATTCCTATCGAGAGGTTCACCTCCCCGCCTGAAGACTCCCTCCCCCTCCTCCAGCTCTACTTCCGCTCTTTGGTAACAGGGACCCTGAGGCTCTGCTGGTGTCCTGTGTTATATGTGGTCGCCCTGTCTCATGTGAACTCCTTCATCTTCTCCCAGGATGCTGCCGCACAGGTACAGCAAGAGTTAAAACACAGAGCATGACAAAAGTAAGAACTGGATATCTGCCACCACTTTTCCAGTTGATTTCTGTCGCTCTGCTTTCTCTGAATGTTCCGGGCGTGTGTTCATGTTAAGGTCGTCCTTTGTAGGAATACTAATCAGTGGCAGTGAAACTGCAGGCAGGCTGCCACATGTCCTGCAGCTGCTCTGAATAGAGCCCGGGTTGTGGCAGCTCTGCAGCTGTTTATGCACATTTTCTGGATCAAATATGAGCTCATTGGATGCGAAATCTTGACAATTTGACAAATACACAATGCTGTCCTCATGTCATTGGTTACTGATATTTATTCATGGTATGCGACTTTGAATTGGCTGTGAAGTGTTTGAAGTTAAAATAAGAAACACATTTGCCAGCATATTCGCTCACTTCGCAGAGGCATTATTTTATGAGGGTGAAGCCGCAAACATGCAGCGGAGCAGCATTAAACATGGAGACACAAAGTGCATCAGGCGAGCTTTGATCTTTAATCCTCTTGTCCTTTCCCAGGAGGTTGAAACAGCCCGAAACAGTATGTTGAGGAAGATCTACTACCTGACTGATGAGGTACTCCTCTCCTTTTAGCATGCGCTGCTTGTTTTCGTGCACTCTCGCTCTGTCTTTGGTCTTAATGTGCTGTGAGGTGCTCATTGATTACTTATTCTTCCCCTTGCCTCTCCAGTCCCTGATGATTTCTTTTCCCCACAGTCTTAACAATTTACTGACAACTAGCCTATTTCTTGCTGCTTTTCATTGTGTTGTTGACCACCATAATGCCCAGATCTGTTTTGTTTTGCGTCTTTTTCTTAAAAGGGAACTATTATGCTCAGTCCTAGCTTCATATTCCTATTTTTGGACTCTACTAGGGTAGATTTGTGTGACTCACAATGCAAAATAATCCTTATTTATTTTAGACGGGGCTGTCTTCTTACTCCTTCGCTCTATCTAATCCAGCTTTCTTCTGAGTGGCTGCCCTTCACAAATAAAAGATGTACACAGCAGATGGGTAGGACTTCTGTGCTTGAAGCCAGAGCTCTTAGAAGACCTAATTAGAAAACTGTCTGAAACTGAGTGTTTAGAGCAGCCTCAAGTTTGAGCTTTTGGCTCACCGGGATTACTTCTACATATGCTGATCTCAGAGTTTGAAACTTTGGTGACGTTTAATGTGAGCAGTTAAATTTTAACAGATCAGATGTATGAAAAAAGAAAATAGTGAAACATATAATAGTTTCCCTTTAAATCAGGTTTTTACCCATCTTCATAACTCGAGAGTGATCTAGGATTTTCAAACTCATAGCAAAGGTTTATCTACTAAGTCTTGCATAAGTTTTAATCTCAGCAACCTTGATCCCAAGGTCAGAGGTCATGTAGGATTTTTTTTTTAAACCATAGGTTTAACCCTAACCCCAACCCTCGGGAATTATATCATATAGGCTTCTCATACTGATACAGTAGCTCAGCTGCATCTGCTGACAACCTGTGACAATTTGGAATTTGGCAACATTGATACAATTCATGCATTTTTTTTTACTCTGCAGGTTTCTCACTGGTGCAGTTTAATATGCAGCTGCACGAGCTCCACTGTCTCAGTCTTTTGAAAAAATGACATTCAAAGCTTTTTTCCAATTTGCAGTCAGTGAATTTTAAACCTTCTGCTGTCAGCTTGCTGTAACTATGGATTTTCACACCTGGGCACAATATGATAACAGAAGTGTTAAAAGTTGTTGGTGAAAACTATGAAAGAGACTGTAACACAAAAGTCACTGCTTTGTCATTTAAAGTGATTTGGTGGTGCAGATAAGAAGATAATTGTACGTGAGGAAGATTCAGTTTTTACAATTGTTTATTTGATGTTTCCATTTGATTTCTGTTTAAATGTATCTGCCAGGAGGCTGATGGGCATCACTGGCATGGCTTCACTTCCATTGAGGGCATATCACTTTTGCACATTTCTCACTGTTCTGATGAGGTGCATGTGTAAACACCAGGCTGTGTTATATGGACATACTGTGTAACAGTCAGTATGAAAAAAAAACATGTGCATGTAACAGCAGCCAGTGTCTCTGTCCCTCGTGGCAGCAGCAGAAGCTCCACTGGGGCACAAGCACGTCTCATTTGGAATATCTGGTTCACACCACCACTTCTGCAGCTCTTCACACATCCTTCTCACTGCCATTTTCTCATTTCCAGGTGTTGAGGAATCACTTGCTGCTCTTCCGTCTGCCCCAGCTGCACTTACAGCTCGGCTTCGACATGTACGAACAGTTGCCTCCCATTAGGGCAAAACATTTGGAGCGAGTCCGGGGACTGCAGGACAGCAGCGCTGACGGAGGCGACTGGGAGGAGAAAAAAACGTGAGAAATAACGGGTCTGTACGCTCAAAATTGACCAGACAGAGAAAGGGTGGAGGAAGGAAAAGGCAGAGAGTGTGTCACACTGAGATATTGATATCAAACCCTAATGATGTCACATATAGTTTTATCTTGAGCACAAAAATGTTTCTGCAGCCTGTTTTCTTTAAACCTGAATACAAATACTAAATACTTTCATCCTTTGGTGATTAAAATATTTGTGTATTTTCAAAAGTTGCTGCTGTGTGTTCCAGTTTCTTAAAGAACAGCCCAGAGCACTTCTTCCTGCTTCACTGGTGCCTGAAATGATCTTTATTTGTAAATAAAACATGAAGTTTGAATAAAACATGATGACGTGTAACCTTTTTATTCTCAAACCCCATAAGCCTGAGCTCTGAAATCCTTACCTCCCAAACATTAGTGTGTTCAGAGTTTGACTGTCAGCTGCCACATCAGATGTGGATAAACACCCACGAGGAGCAGATGTGTTGATAAAACATTTTCTTTGGGTGTTTTTTTCTTTTTTGAGGATGCCACTTCCTCAAAAAAAAAAAAAAAAAGTGTGAAGATGCAGCGTCGCAACATGATGGAATTATATAAATTTAATTCCCAAACAGCAAGTAAAAGAGGTCACGAAGCAGAAAAGGCTCCAGCAGGATGTAATGACATCTGGATCCTTGGTTTGTATTGTTGTGTGGTGTTTCCACCTTGAAGATGTTTTGCACCTAAAATAATAATAAGTCTTAGAAATGCCTGTAAAACTTTCTTAGAGACAGATTCTGCTTATTTTCAGCATGTGTCTTGATTTTTTCCGTAACTGTAAATTGAAATCCCCACTCTCCTTTTCACACTTTCCTTGTGTTCAAATATGAATTTGAGTTTATTTTGCTTTCTGTTTTGTTTTTAACACACACACACACACACACGAGAGTCTGTCAGTGAGCAGTATACAGCGCTCACTAGCACATTCTCTCTGGCTCTTATTAGAGGAAATCGCACTTCACCCATCGTCCATTAAACCATCGTCACTTCTTTTTGTTTCATTTCACTGTTATGCAGAACCATTTATTTCTTTGTTTCATGCTCTTGACCCGATGACGCAGATGAGTCACTCTCTTGTTAGTCAGTTTTTTTACATGTGATATCGACGTTCATGCAGTCACCAAAAATAATTAGTACACAGCCTGAAGTGGAAGTAATCTTACTGTTATTCAAAACAGGGCAAATGTTTGTACCCGAGGCCTTACAAGCTTGAAAGAAACTAAGCACACTTACTGTAATTCAATGAGGAGGCTCATTAGGTAAAATTGATCAAGAGTTATTGATAAGAAATACAGAGGCTGATTGGCCTAAATAAGGAGGGCAGAAAGATGATTGGACTAGAAGTGATGAGGTCAGCATTGTGTTTGACAGTGCAGGAAAATAGAAGTGATGTAAACGAGACAATGAGCCAAACACCCGGGAAAGTAGGCAGATGAGCGATTACAGATCTTCCTTATTGAGCTCAAGCCTCAGCTTAATTTTGCTTGTACTTTGCAGAACTCCGTTTATGAACCTTTTGATAGAATAAGCGATTCAATGCACAACCAGACTGTAAATGCAGGCTGAGAACCCAGAGAATGAGTTCCACTTCCCATCCTTCACTTTTTTTTTTTTTTATCCCAAAGGGGCACTTTTCCCCCCTTTTTTCTTTTTTTCCCAAAAATTTTTTACCTGCGGAAAAATTTGTT
>VOQJ01006623.1:1432-11692 GCA_015052665.1 Apistogramma diplotaenia
CTTTCTTTAACCACTCTGTTTCTGTGAATGGACACTTACCCTTTCTTGTGGTTTTTGATTTTAACGTTCAATTTAAGCTTTTTTTTTTTTTTTGTCAAAACGTTTTCTTACAACAATTACCAGTGCTACAATATAAATCTCAGTAAATTAAATAATAATCCTGTAACATTAAATTAATATAATAAAAAAAAACTGTTTTAAAAGCTAAATAAAACTTAATACTTGAATAATAACATTGTCAATGGAAATATGCTGCTTTGCTGGGAAGGTTAGTACCACTTGTGTATATTTGTTACATGTATCGTGAAATAGGAAACAGTTGGCTTAGTTTAATGGTGAGAAATGGCTAGCCTTTGGAAATGCACTCCTTTAAATCTGCGGATTGTTGACTTCATATCCCAGCTGTACACTTTAAACACATGGTGCATAGCTTGATAAAATATGGTGGTAGTGTAGCCAGGCTGGCTTTTCTCAGTACTTCCAGCCCTTCTTTATGCTAAGCTAAATAACTGTCTGCTTGCTGTGGCTCCATACTTAACCGACAGTTATGAAATTAATATTGATCTTGGTTTAATTCTCTGGGTAATTCTGCTGATTGCATTCAAACAAACACTGACAGTTCTGGACGTTGTTCGATTTTTAAACTCACTTGAAGCCGCGGCGCGTGAAAGTGGGCAGAAAACAGAACTGATTTTAATTTGAAAAAAATGATCCCTCACCGAGGCGAAATCACACCTCACTGCTTTTATGTTCCGATGTTTGGTATTTACATAACCCATGAGCACAAGCATAACTACTGGTTATAATAATAACACGTCTTCATGTGTATCAGTATATGGAGAGCAGAGGGTTCCGGGTGTGAACTATGTCTCCTCGGCCTCTATTATCTCTGTTGATTGTTAACGGATTTCAATTAGGATTCACAGGAGTTAATATGATTGCTTGCTGTTTACCCTTTCTTGCTTCCTTCCACGAAAGCCAATTATGCATGAGTAGCAGTGGATGACGACTGGACACTGCTAATGGCTCTGCTTCTCCCTTTGTGTTCACATTACTGAAGGATATGGGTTGTGAAATGAGATCGCTACTGACTACTGTGCTATCAATGATTGTGCTATAAAACATTATGGGCCAGAACATAGTAAATTGCGTGACGTGACTGTGGGGTAGCTGGCTCTCTGCTCATCCCGTCCTCTTTTATCTCTTATCCTCTCTTCTTCTTCTTCTTCCCCCTGATTTTGTCATCTCTTGTTTCTCTGCTCTGTTTCCATATTTCCACTTCTATCCCTCCTCCCCGCTCTTCTGTCAAACCCTCCTTCTGCTCCGATCCTTTGCTTCTTGCCTCATCCCCTCTCATCATTTATTTCTCACCTTTCGTTTATCCTCTCAACTTTTATCTCCATACATCAGTTCTTTACACCTCTCCCCTCTGCCTTTCATCTCCAGCCCCAGGGTTATCAACTCAGACAGACAGGACATGAGTCAGGCCTCTCGCCTCTTACCCTTCAATATCACTTATGAGAGACTGACATATCTTAGAAAATCCATTATACCCAAATCAATAAGGATTAACCTACATAATAGAGACCTCTCATATAAATCACAGCCATAGAATTAATCATTATCTCATTACTGAGGGAATCCATTGCCCACTTATCTAAAATGTCTGACTGCATGTATGTGTGTGTTCTCATGCATGGCCACTTCTGTTCTGTAATGAATGAATGAAGTCAGGGGAAAAAAAAGCCAGGGCTTCAGCAGATCTTAACTTCTGTTGGTTCATTAAGAAAAGAGATGGCAAGTGGAGAAACAGAATGTTGCATCACATTGGTGAAAGATGGAAACAGCAGTGTCTATTTGGAGCAGGTTTATTCGACTGCACTCCGCAGTTGAGATAGTGTGATGGATCCTGCGGCCAGCTGTCCGTGCCACCTGAGCCACGCTGGCGCTGTCGCCACGTCGTTGCTCTCTGCTCAGACAGACACTGGGGGACATGAAGGGTGATGAGCAGTTAGCAGTTCCATCAAGGATCTCCGGGGCCATCCGTGGAAAATGAAACCATCTCCGAACAGGTAACTCAATTTAACTCGTGGCCGCCTTCTCTGGAGCTACAAGCACAAATACTTTCCCAGCTGATGAGATGAGGTAACAGAGCATGGCCAGAGTCACTGAGTGCAACAGGAGAGGCCCTCTCCGCCCAAATTGCCTGGACATGGTCAAGGTTTTTCCACCACTTTTACAGATGGAGAAGTGGAGACTGAAGTGTTGAAAGGTTCTGGTTTTTTTTTTCCTCCTTCCTTTTCAATCGATAAAATGGACTGGCTTTAATCTTGGCGCTATTGAGTGCTGAAGCTAGCACAATAGATAGTTGGTCTTCTGGAACCATTTCCAACTTTGCCCCACTTCAGAAGTATTTGCCTGCACAGGAGGGAAAATACTATATTTGGACTGAATTTGCAGCAAAGCAGATGAGCTGTCAAAAGTTTATAAAGGGGTTTTTTCAGACTTTGTGCTCCACGCATGGAAATGAATGACTTCCTTTTTTTAAAAAGGATAAGGAAAAGACAATGAATATCTTATGTGAGCCTGACTTGTTTTAGTGTTTTTTAGGTTAAAAATGAAAATTCTTATCTTCAAAATATACTCAGAGAAGAAAAAGTAAATACATTTGCTGTGCAGAAAATGACCCTTATAAACCATAAAATATATGCATCTTAAATGATTATTAGGGTGTTTATAGGGCATCTAACCAGGCACTTATTTCTATGCACTTACAAGCAAGTTCTTTTTAAAACCACTTTATTTTTTACTGGTCTAATATTTTAAAATGCAAAAATAGTAATCAGTAAAGAAACTAGTAATACAAAGTGGCATAAAATGGAATAAAGAAATATTCTGAGTATAAATAAATGAAACTATAATTGCATCCCTTCAGCAGCGCTGAATGCAGGAACCACAAACAGCTACAGGGAGAGTAATACTTGGGTTGTATTTAAGCTCTGAAATGGATATTCACATTTTGACAATTAGATAGATCAGGTCCACTGACGATGGGGTGTCACTCTCACATCGCTCATTAGAAATCACTCTTATTAGACCATTTCATAATTGTTCTCCAGCTAAATTATGTAACGATCGCATTGACCTTTCCATGGTCCTGCTTAGTAGTCTGAGTTGGTACATTCAGGGAAGTCAGTTTAATGAGAGCAATTTAATGTGTGGCTCAATAATGCTATCTTCTACTCCATTATTAATCACAATAAGAAAGTTAGCTCTGTTAATTATTGCAAATGTGTTACAGTGAAAATGCCAATGTGAATTGTAAGCCTTCAGGTATTTCAGTGGAAGTGATGCCGTCTTCGTGCTTCTGGAAGGACTGTTATAAAACGGCTGCTGTGAAAGTGAGCCGCAGCAGCAGACAGATATGGCTTTGGATGTAGCCTGCTGTCTTTCAGTAAAGTATGTATGACTCCATTAGAACGCATTTGATGAAAGTTTAATGTTGCCGGTGGGCAAATGGGTCATTACGTCTTCGTGTTGGGTGGTGTTGGGTTGGCGGATGGGAGGGTGGGTGTGGGAGGAGTATATAACCTGTATTGGAATCATACATTTACTATATTTCTTTCAAGTGTGTGCTACAACAACCGCAGGCTGGACAAAGAACCCTTAGCTCCGTCAGAAATGCCATTCAGCAGGTGAATCAAAGCGCAACGGAGCCGGAGAATCAACATAACAAGCAGACAGACTCGCGCTGATCACCAGCTGTGATTCTCATTGATTATTCACTAAAGCAGACACTAATTCAACTTGAAAAACAAAATGCAAAGGAAAAATGATGTGGTGCCATGGGTTCTAAAACTGAGAGATGCAGCCATATATCATGCCTCTCTGTCAGCCGCACACTGTGAAAGTGAGGCAGAAGATGAAAAAGAGAAGGGGGGATGGGGAGCAGTGGCTACGAAAACAGGATTGAGTGAGACTGATTGTCGCCTGCAGAGGGAAACCATTAAGCTCACCAAATATCATTATCAGATTTTCAATAAGGTTGCAGCCATCAGATAGTGAATACAGACAGTGCTGCTGCTTCTCTTTCCCATTCTTGCTGCACCAGGTGCAACATGTTTTTGCAATTCAATCTGGCTACAAGGCCACGAGGAGGCTTTACTTATTGCTTAGATCCCAGAACAAATCATAAGCCCAGCAAATATCAGGGGCTGGGCTGCCTGGGGAGTGGCTAAAGGCTTGGGGGCCTGGATGTGTACTGTTGTTTGAGTGATTACACAATGATTACCACCTGCTGCGTACTGTTGTTCTGTGTATACTCTGCGGTACCGCGGCACTTGGAGGATTTGCAGTGTTCTTCATTATCAACATTTAAATGGCTTCGCTGATAAAGTCTTTCCAAAACGAAACCATATT
This sequence comes from Apistogramma diplotaenia, assembly GCA_015052665.1. Classification (NCBI taxonomy): domain Eukaryota; kingdom Metazoa; phylum Chordata; class Actinopteri; order Cichliformes; family Cichlidae; genus Apistogramma; species Apistogramma diplotaenia. The sequence goes on from VOQJ01006623.1 coordinate 5,852, forward strand.
CCAATAGATAATCGCTCCCCCGTAAAGCCCGAAAATTCATCACAGGCCAAAGCTAATGAGAGATAAGAAACTGGAGATAAGGGCGTTTGGGCTTGCGGGGTGTTCTTTTGCTTTATTGTATACTAAGCTCTAAAGTAGCTGAAAGGTTATAAAAGGCAAAATATTCTGCAAAAGCCAGCAGATATCAAGCATGCGTTGGTTGGTTTGGATAAAATAAGAGAGAAGGGTTACCAAAGAATAAAAGTGGGAACCCATCTGTCAGTGCAGTCTGGCTGAAGTAGTCCCTCGCCTCTCTGTTTTGATTATTTCCTTATCTCTCTCTTTTACTGGCTGGCGGTGAGTAACAGTGACCCTCTGGATTGCTTCCTAGACCATATTTTCTTGTCTGACTATGGCATTGCAATTTATTCCCAATGTCAGTAGATTTTTGAGGCATTTTCTTTAATTAATTCACAGTAAAACAAACTTTATGTTGAGCATGTAGCTAATGTGCAGCCGTGAGGAGGGTGAATGTGAATGCGCCATTAATGGTCGGGGAAAATGAAAACACACATCACACATTTTAATTCCAAAATGACGGCTTAGAGCTAATAAAAAGCCAGACTTCAGATAAATGTCTAAGCTGTTTTAAAATATCAACAAAGGAGACAGGAGCACCGTTCGCCCTGCATAGGTGGCGGGAAGCTTGGCAGCCAGTAAGAATCTTTCCACAGGTTCACCAGCGGAAATCTCGTTACTACTTATATTTCCTCTATATAGGCAAGTTTGATCGCCGAACATTTGTTCCACACAAAACAAGGCTAAACTCACCAACAGCTGTGTTTACAATCTGGTCACCAAAATACTGGTTCCTCGGTGCAGCAGTGCTGAAAAGACTTGAAGTCACATGATCCAATCTTTCATTCTGATTGGTTCTTTGGATTTAGAGGCTTTTGCAGGCAATGGGAAATGTAAGGTTGGCAATTTTTTGAAAAAAAAAAAAGGTGAATTAAATGGAAAAAAACTTTCAAATACAAATACCTGAATAAATATAACCATTACATTTATTTTTTAATGCTATATTTCCATGATGACAGGTGAGGAACCACTGTCTCACACTATGATTCATTCTGTTTTTTCCGCTTACTGTATTTTTATGTTGCGTGAGAAAAATGTCCAAGGGGTCCACAAAAACATTTACAAAGTTGGCCTAGTTACTTATACATCAGGTGTTCCAACTGTCAAGATTTACTGTGATATGGAATCATCATAATCAAGAAAATCTTCCAGTATAAGGGACTCCAAGCAGACATTTTTCACAGAAAATTCTTAACTTATAACTTAATTTTTTTTCTCAGCTACTTGACACATGTATACTGTATCAAGTAGCTGATTTCAGCTGTGATGTACTGCATGAGTTATATTTAACTGTGTATGCTGCAAATGCACAGCGTTGCATGACACTCGCCATTTGCCAAACAATCCCTCTTTGCCTTGTTACTTTGCGAGTGCGATATTTTCTTCACCTGGATTGTGCTCCGTCCAAGTAAACAGTGTCTTTGACGTATTCTCCCAGTGTTAATAGCCACGACACCTTTAATGACGAGGCAACAGACAAGGCCTGGGAGAAATATTAGCTCAGCAAGGTCATATCAGACAAGGTCCCATCTGTCTCTTTGCAGCCTCGGTGGATCCCAGGCCCTTACATTACTGTGGCCCCGGGGCAGGAAAAATGGATCATCAATCTGATTTAGAGTGACTCCGGCCAATGCTGTCATTTCCAAGCTGAATAACACTACTTTCTTTTCCCATCACCTTTTGCAGGTAAATTCGTAATGGCTAGAGATGTTAAATTGTTCTCGTGAATGGCACTGCTGAACCCTAGACCTTCAGAGAGCATCACATCACATTATATCACACCAACAAGCCTCACCACAGTGCGCTGCAGCAGACATGAGTATCTAAGTTTAGTGCAACACCACAGCCAAAGCAGTAAAAAAGGAAAACGAAGCAGAAAAAGTGGTGACCTAGAAGCCTTTGCTTTTTAAATAATGCTGAATATACTGCTGCAGTGTGTTCACGGGTCATTCCCTGCCATGGTGCTGAAGTTAAAGTCTTTTGGTAAACTCAGTAGCTAGTCACTTTGCTCAAACTTTAGAAATGAGACACAGTGTTAAACTGGATCAGCCATGCCTTTAGTGTAGCCACTTTGTTCAGACTGTGGTTTGCACACATACACACACACACAAAAAGAAATGTGTACCCTTTGATACTCCACTGCCATGGAATTTGGTGTTGTGGCTGACACAGTAGAAATGTGATTTCAACGACAGGCCTCTGCGGCCACACAGCCCTGTTGATAATGAGTCTGTAATCCTTTTGATAGCCAATAAACAGGGTGAGAATCTTATGAACCGCAGCCAGGAAAAAAAAAAATCAGCCAAACAGCACCCTGGGGTGGCTATTACTATAAAGAAATAAACTCGAAGAGGAGCATCAGTCTGGGACATGCAGGTTATGACTGCTCAAACCTCAGCTGGTTTACATAAAAGATGTTTTCAAATGAAAAGGCCTGCAGAAATCCAGCCTCCTGGCATCTCTTTCTCATGCTGGTTTTCCAGGCTCTCCAATCCCAGCTGTCGTCTTATCAGCTTTGCCCACCTATGAAACCTGCTCTTAAGCGCCTCCTGCAGCAGGCAAAAGTCACGTTTGTCTGCCAGTGTAAATTTGCTTATCTTATATAGAATGGAGCCCTTGAGAGGAAAGAGGATGTCTCCTCAGAACGAGGCCTTAAGGGATCTTTTTGAAACCCGGTTCTTTTTTTTTGCTCAGCATTCCTCTAATGTGACACAAATCCCTCTGATGGAGGAATGGCTCTTCCATCCGTAGGTTTGCTTCAGGTGTATTTACTCGCATATTTGTGCTCTGTGTGTGACGCGTTTCCTACAAGCACAGCTGAGAAGCAGCAGGGGAAGGCTGAATGTCATCCCTGGCTGTGTTCTAAGAAGAAAAAAAAAAAAACCTTGGCCACATCCCAAGATGCAAGTGGGTGGCCTGGCCAGGCTAGCAGTGGTCCCACAGTCTTTGAACCCGATTCCTGCAAATCTACACATTGTTATTCACCTGGAACTCTCTGTTTGGTCGGCTTCCAAACCCAAACAGCATTGTAGCACGTCCGCTCGACCCTCTCTAACATTCATCTCAGCTTTACCCCAGGTCTTTATTCTCTGCATCACATCACGCTTTCATACTGAGTCCAAACATCCCTGTAGTATGCCCTCCCTCTGCACACAGTGAGAGTGTGCTTTGTTCTCTCTGGCAAGGTGAATATCGTCAAGGGATCATTTAATAAGAGAAGGATTGCTTGGAAAAGACAAGAAGGGGCCTCAGGTGGAGAACCTCCCTTTGATGAGGTTTAGTTTTATTCTGCATATGCAAATGACATTGATTAAGCCAAAGAAAGTACATCCCCTGCTTCAGTGTAGCCTTCCTCACCTGCAGGTAATCTCTGGAGAAAGTACTGCAACTCAGCCTTGGGAGACAATAGTAATAGCCAAAGATGAACTGCTGTCATCATCATCATCATTTGTGAGTCACAGACAGAGAGGGGTAGTCGCAAATTACACAGACATGTCATTGAACAACTGGTGTTTGTTTTTCCTGATCTGCATGCTGATTAGCGTGATAACATACTTCTCTTTTCCATAAAACACACTGGATGAGTCTCGCAGTCCATGACTATACAGCCTTATCGCCTTTCCATGTTGGGACTTTTAACGTCTTAATCCCTCTGCATATTGCAGGAGATTATCTTTCTAAAATTAACTAGCCCCTTGAGACTGTAGAGATAGCAGCTGCTTTTTTGCCACTTGGCGAGTTTTCAACAAACAAAGTGGCTTATTGCATACGGGTGAGCATGCTTGCATTAGTTTTTTTAAAAGCCATAAGATTTCAGGACTATTATGCTGTTTCCACTGCTGCTTGAAGCATTCACATGGAGGAAGTGTTTGGAGGATTCTTAAGATTTTGTTGTTGTTGTTGTTGTTGTTGCAAAGGCTTTTTGGCTGCATATGTGCTCTGCATGTTGCCGCTGTGCTGGGAAATGGAAATGGAGGAAATCTAAAGGGCTGCCAATCCTACTTCAATCCCAGTGTGTCTGGCATTTATGAGAGGTAGTCAATCTAGATTACTCAGAGGGAAACTTTAGCTGTATCCTGTGGATAAAAGCACACTGGATGTTCTTTGAAACAAAATATAGATTAATCACGCTTATGGCTGCAAGTAAACAAAGATTTAATTAACTCACATTGATCATAGCTCTACTTTATATTTTGCCAAAGAACGGCAGATAATCCTCTTTGCAGCCAGGTTTCTAAGAAAAAGAAGTGGACTCCCTGGCAGGTCTTTGGTAAATTTTCACTCATAGTTTGTCATGAGTCTCAGCACTGAAGACTTGATGGCTTCTCTGAAAAGCACTGAGTCATTAATCCTGTAATTTTCATGAGTTTCTCACTTTATAATTCATCAGGTGTCTAAAGCTAAAATGTGCTCTAGTGTAAGCCATCAAATCTGGAATTGAAAATATTTTAGGTTGGTCACAAATTTTTGGACTTTGCTCTTCATCTCTGGGAGGTGAGTGGTCACTAAAAGGAGTAATCCTGATTAATTTAACAGAAGGCATGTGGTCAGTTTTCTTTTCTTTATTGATAACAAACAAATATACTGATCTTAAATCCTATTTAATATTTATATGCTCCTTAAAAGTTTTGTCAGTTTCAAAAATAATATTCTCATAAATGTAGTCTGTAGGTCATTTTGTTTTCATTCTGCTGCTATATTAAAGTGCCCAAATTCGTTTTTGTGCACAACCACACCCAGTTCTCTCCCAAAGAAACTGCCTGAAATACAGTTTTTTCCCATAACTTATTTGTATCACCACATAACACATCTGCATGAAGCCTGACAACTAGCCTAGCAGCTAGTTACTGGCATGCTTTTGAACAGAGAGCAGCTGTCTCACAGTCCGTCATTATTCCCCCGCTAAAGCCACTTCTGCTTTTGCATTGTTTCAGCCACAGAACACCAAATGCTCTGTTTTTGGCTGCCAAAGCAAAGACAAGAGTACTCACACCATTTAAGTAACTGACATCCAAGTAGATCATTTTCTTCTTTTTTTATGTCAATAATGTTTAGTGCTAAGTGTTAGTGCACTGCTAAATTGCAGAAAATTCAAGATCAATCTGAATCAAATAAAAAAAAGGCTGGATGTGCAGTTGTGAAAAAGAAAGTTTTTAGGACTCATGAAGAACCATGCAGAACCAGTTTTTGCAGCAACAACTTGAAGTAATTATTTTATGTATGGCTCAAACAATCTCTCACATCATTGTGGACCAATTTTGGCCAAAGTCTTCCTTACAGTGTTGCTTTAATTCACTGAAGGCTTTGCAGGCTGTCTCCAAGTCCTGCCAAATTATTTGTCAGGTTGATGTCTGGATTTTGACGGGGCCATTGCAACGCCGTGATTCTTTTCTTTCTCGGCCATTCTGTTGCATTTTTGCTGGTGTGCTGGGGATCATTGTACTCTTGCAGATGGCCCCATGTGTGACTCTAGAATGCTTTTTTATACAGTTCATGGCTGATTCAATGACTGCAAGGTGTCCAGGTCCTGTGGCCGTAAAACAAGCCCAAATCTTCAATCTCCACTACCATGCATGACAGGTTGTGTGAAGGGTTTGTGCTGAATTGCTGTATTTGTCATTTGTCTAATGTGGTGCTGTGCATTATGAACAGCTTCACTTTGTTCATGCAACTTTGTAAACTTAAGCGATGCGGCCATGTCCTTTTTTTTCCTCTTTTTTTTTT
>VOQJ01006623.1:27974-49159 GCA_015052665.1 Apistogramma diplotaenia
TCCTTCACACTCCCCTTTTTTTTTCCCTTTTCTTTAACCCCCCCCCCCCCTCCTCCTCCTCTCCCTCCCTTCCCCTTCTTTGGAGACTGTGGAGATGATATGCACCCCTGGGAGACAAACACCACAGCCGAGCGAGCCATTCCTGCGCTCCCGTGGAGTTGTTCTGGGGAAGAAGAATGTCACCCACTTCTGCCGGTCCTTAGAAGTATTGATTTAGGGCGATAATCCCTACTACATAATACTTAAATTTCGGGCTTTAGGTTGTGGAGATATGTCAGTTCCTCGCAGCGCTTTCGTTGTGTTTCTATTCGCTCTTTGGATTTAGCATAAATGGACAAAATTAGGCCAGATAATTTGCTGCGGATTTTCGACTCCTTTTACTGATACTCTCTCTAACTAATGGATGTAGCCTCCTTTCCTGAGAGAGCGAAATTATCGTTAGGAGCTTCACTATTCAACAAGCTTAACCGCTCACTCCTTGCTGTAAAACGATGGGCGCAGTTCGTCTGAGCCTTCTGCCGCCTCTTGGTTCCTCAGCCCAGCTTGTTGAATCTCCTCCTTGGTGACAGGAATGGGTTCGTTTTAGCAAACTTCTCAGCCTTTTCTGGTTTTATCGCAGGATCGTAGGCTTCATCCTTCCTAAGAGTTGATCATGACTTGTCCCGGTGTACGCGTGAAGCTGGGCTTTATATGGAGGGTGTTTTGGCTTATGAGGACTGTGGTAGATTTCGCGCTGCCTCAGGAGACTTATGCACCCCATTCAATACGGACTGAGGGACACTTGACCCTCGGTGGACTCTTCCCGGTGCATACCAGAGGAATCGACGGTACGCCGTGCGGGGACCTCAAAAAAGAGAACGGCATCCAGCGGCTTGAGGCCATGATGTACGCTTTGGACCAAATTAACCAGGACGAGCAACTCTTACCCAACATCACCCTAGGCGCCCGGGTGCTGGACACTTGTTCGAGGGATACGTACGCGCTAGAGCAATCGTTAACTTTCGTGCAAGCCCTCATCACGAAGGACACCTCCGACGTGCGGTGCACTAACGGCGACCCACCAGTGTTTGTCAAGCCTGAAAAAGTGGTGGGAGTCATTGGAGCCTCGGCGAGTTCAGTATCGATTATGGTTGCCAACATCCTACGCCTCTTCCAGGCAAGTCTGAGCGTGTGCACTAGTTTTGTGACTTTAAAATTAATATATATATGTATATATATATTTCCACTGTCGCAGCTGTAGTTTGTATACATTTTTTTGGTAAAAAATGCGCTTTATAGACAAGTTAAAGTGGTGCGCCTGTTTGTTGCCCACTCAGTAGGGAGGAGCAGATTGAAAGGACTGTAAAAATGGAAACCAACTGAAAACTGTGTCTGAGAAAAAGAGAGAAAAAAAAAGAATCCATCTTCAGATGGTAGCATTGGATTTGATGTGTTCCCACTGATGCATCTCTCCATTTTAAAACATGGGCACAAAAGGAAGGTGAAGTGAGTTTGGGTGGTTTTCCAATCCACTTGACTGTGTGGATGAGACAGCTGAGAGTGCTGTTGCTTGTCCCCGGTGGTGCTGAAAGAACAGCTCCCGTCTGTTCCAGACTCACTCCGGAGTCTGGATGAGTGGGCACTGACAGCCTGACACAATCGCACCCAAACTCGGCACCCCCCTCCTGAGAATAAAAGGCCTGTTTCATATGATTGCACATGATTATATGAGCCTCTTGTTCGTCAGACTGCAGGCGGTTTTCTGAATTGTTTTGAACCTGAACCCACGGAATTATGCTTGAGTTGCCTTGCTTTTACCTGAGGGTGGGGGTGAGCTTCTTCGAAATGAACTTGTTTCAATCTCTTCGTACCCTAATTGAGCTCGATGGCTGCAAGTAAATGAAATGAATTTCCAAGGCCAATTTCAAAATGCCATATCTTGGGTATGTAGGAAAACATATCTATTTCTGTTGGCTGAGAGTCAACTGATAGTGCTGGCCCACTGCTGATGCTGCAGTGGAATGGGAAATGCAGCAAGGCACCAGTACAGAAAGATTAATGATTTAAAACACATTTCCACTGCAAAGTATTTAATTACTCGCTGTAAGATCTTCCTGTGTGAATAGTAGCATTTAAGATGGGGAGGAGCTGCATACAGTGTTGGTGCTAATGATTTGTGGTTGCAGACTGTAACTCAGAGCGTTGTCATTCAGTGTTTTTGTTTCAGCTCAGTTTGACAAGCTGCATAAGTAGCTGGTTAATTGCATCTGTAAGACCATCAGAGTACTTAGCAAGCTTTTAACCCCCACCCCCTCCCAATTTTTGTCTCTTCCTTTTCACACAGACAATTGCATATGCCACACTCGTGAATATATATATATATATATAATCACGAGTGGCATATGCACTTTATATATTTATAAAATTTTAGTATTGTTTAATTCTTTAGTTCTTTTTTTACTCTGTGATCCTCATGTTTTGTGGTCCTTTTGCTTGACAGGTAGACTGATAGTTCCCACCACAACCTTCAGTTTCCTGTTGACTCTTCATAGGCTGACTTAATAGATTCAATATTTATTATTCCAAGATGCTAAAACCCCTCCAGTTATGCTTTGAAGCATCCTCACTACACTTATTATTTTGTTGCAGAATACGAGTTTCTGTTTTTCATGCCATCTCTGTAACATAAAAATGGATGCATTTGTGAAACTGAGAGGGTTTAAGGGAAGTGAGATTAGTCCCTAATTCGCTTTATTCTCTCCTCCTCACACCAGGTTGTACCAACACGTCTATAAGTGTCAAGTTGTCAGAGTGTAGGCGTGGTGTTGCTGAAGCTCAGGTGTTGTAATCAAGCTTGTAGAGTGACAGCAGCTGTCATGCAGACCCATCCATCACTTTGTATTTGTTCTCATTTCCACAAATTGCTGAAAGAAAGGTAGATTTAATCGGCAAACTTATTTCTGCACACCTTCTAGTCACTCAGCACACTTATGTTTTCAGGGGTACCAGCACTGATGTAGTATTGATAGTAAATTAAATTTGAGGCCACGTGATATTGTATGATCAATATGCACCCACTTACTCGCATTAGTGTCCTTGTGTTTGTTTGGTAGGTGGCAGCAACTTGAAGTTTCTGAGGCTGTTTTGAGATGAAATCTATAAATTACTCAGTGATTCTCATGAAAAGCATCAAAAGCTTGAGAAACACCAATTCAGATATAATTAAGGAAGAAAATCAATGTTTTTTTCACCACATCAAAAAGATCAGACCTCAAATGGGCTCCCTACAAACTGTTCAATTTCGTGTCTTAGTCAATTTCAATTAGGCTTCATTATTGGTTGTGTTCCCTAATCAAGAAATCCAAGTGTAATCTTTATGCTTCGAACCTGCGAATAGTGACCTCTCCATGAGCTGTCTTCACAGACGATTCCCCACATTGTTCTCAGCAAAAATCATCAGGTCATTTTGTATCTCACTCCTGCGATAAATGAATCATCAGGGAAGCTAAATAATGATTGCAGGTTTGATTACTAGATTCTAAATATCATGCCTGTCTATTCAGGACGTGAGTAGCTGCTGAACTGTTAGTGCTGGGAAATTGACATGAGGGATAGATTTTTCTGAGGACCCAGGAGAGGTGATCAATACTGTTGCCATGGTGAGGCCGATTTGCTGCTAAGATGTTTTTATTTCAGTGCCTTTCATGCTGTGTTGGAAATGAGAAGCAACAATGCCACAGGAGGAAAAAAATCAATCAGCCAAACTTTTGAATTGTTATTAGGAGCTACGGTGTTGTGTGCATCTGTGAGAAAAATCGAGTCCTTACTCTGCGCTCGTGAGCACAAGCTGGAAGATGACACTGTTGTTAAAAAAAAAACTCAAAACAAAACAAAAAAAACAGGCAACTTTTTACGTTTGTAAGTTCAGGCCTCTTGAATGAATCATGAAATTGATTTTGATCCTGATGACATTTACATCAGGGAGTTCAGCCTGCTATGCTCTGTCGCATCTCTTTTCCCGAAGGCGGTGGCAAAACTTTGTATTGAATGCAGGTGAACTCCGTCTTGTCCTCTTGTCTGGGGAACTGGCCTCTTCAGACTAGCTGTCTAAGTGAGGCATTGACGTCCTCTGCTCACATAGCCCTGACAGGCTCCAATCGGCTTTTTATCTCCCCTTCTTTTTTCACAGAATCATCACTGTGACTGATTTGAAGGAGATTGAAGCCTTGCAGTGTGATCCATTTAGCTGACAATGTTAAAGACGGACACCAAAGGAATATGAAGGAGGTCTGTATGTGTTATGTCACAAGCTTTAAAAGTGACATCAGATGGCACAGGTTTAATATATCTAGTTTTCTAAACACAGTGATGGTTGCCATTTGTACGTGGATGCTTGCAGCAGTTCGGGCCCATTAGTCACATCCCTGGTACTCTATTCAGCCATATGATAAAAGACACAGTTGGCATGTTAAGTAGCCAGCATATGAGTAGATATGCACATATATGCCCACAAATTGGCCTATTACCAATGCCAAAGAAATAGAAACACAACCTTCTTGTGGATATTTAATGATCCACACCAGTGGTTTCAGCGCTTGTATTTTCTCTCCATCACTTACTAATTGGCTTTTAGTCAGACAGTGACAGAGAAACCCAACTCAGTACATTTTAACTCTATAACAAGTGTTTGAAACACAGATAAAGAAAAAATAATAATTTCCAAACTTGACAGTTCTTTCTAAACTGAGGTTAACTCATGAGCAAACCTTTTTAAGATCACAAGCAACAGAGTCGGGTTTGTTATTGAAGAGAACAGTGAATGAAGTCTTATTACTGTGCGTGTTTCACTACTGATTATAAAAAAGAATGTTTTTAACAGCACAAAAAGAAAGCAGGCAGAATTTATACTATATCCAGGAAACAAAATAAATAGGTTAGATATTTCCAAATGTTCTCTTTTGAGAAATCAGTGGGATTTACCGTGCAGATGGAAATTGAAAACTCGACTGTATATGGATGACTTTAATAAGCCATCAAACCCATCCAATTATATTCACCCTCCCTTGCAGTCGTGACTTATCCACAAAAGAAAAAGGGAATTACTGAATATTAGATTATGAGATCACAGAATGTACCTGTGTGGCTTAGTCAACCTAAGCCTCACAGGTACATTGAAATAGAAAGAAAAAGTAGTTTAATTTTTTTTTAATTTTAACACAGACAGCATGCAAACATCTATTTTCCCTAATTATCCACCACGGTAGACTTTGGACAGGTCACTAGTCTGCTTTCCATTCGCACTTAGATACACAGACATTTTATACTCAGCAATTACTCTAACAAGCGTGGCTGTGGATGGATTCAAATCCAGAACCTTTGTGCTGTGGGGTGACGGTGCTAACCACTGCACCACGGTTTGCCTGCATGAAAATATAAAGGCTGGTAAATACAATCTACTGAAAAGACAAAAGACACTAAATCATTTTTTTCTTTCTTTCTTTCTACTTGGACACACAACCTTGAGATTTAAATAAGGATGTGAACATGCCTCTATGTATAGATGAAATGTGATGACACACCAGACGTGATCTGTGGATTTATCCACATTTAGTCACATTTCAAATGGAACGATGTGTCCAAAGACTCACTCAGCAGATACGTGGACACGTTTGTGAACACGGTGCTTCAGCAGTGTAATACTTGAGAGAGACACTGTGCAGTAAAAATGCTGCCATGCGTGTGAGGACTGTCAGAACAGTTAACAGCTTGAAGTAATTAACTTTATTTACAAGAGTGACAAACACAAATGAAATGTTGCAGTGCTGGCTGATGTTACAAGTGCTGTAGTTTTGTTGTTATGGCAACGTTAAATAATATACTGTATGGAAAAACAATATAATGACAACATAAGCAAATGCAGAGAGGGCTGCTCGACTTGAAATAAATCTGTTGCACTTTATTATTCTGAATGCATCATTCATAGTTCAGCGACTCTCACTTCTAGTTGGGACTGAGAGCCCTGCTGGTTTTCATTCCAACCATTTAATCGAGTGCTGACTTATGGCCATTTTAATCCAGAATTGGCAGGTAAAATTTGCTCATTCTGTGTGGTAAAAATGCATGAAATACAGGAAATAATGTGGGCAGGGTTACAAGCACAGGCCACAGGTATTAGTATCATTAACATGCTAACAAGAGCTTCCAGAATATTTTTGAGAATCATATGCCATTTTTCCGAATTTCTCGACTCTAGTCTTATTCTTTTCCATACTTGCATCCCTACACTCATGGAAAGCCATCCAGGAAGAGCGTTCCTAAGCATACAGTTATACAAACAAGGATTCAGACAATCGATACCTACTCAAGCAGAGGTCAATTCGACTGGCTCTTCTAAATTGGCTGGATATCGGAGGGACTTGCCATTTCCCAGGCCAGAGTTCAAACGTGTTGAACCTTGGACGAAGTGAGAAAGACGAGAAGATCAATATACAATGAGAAGCAAATGTGTCTCACCTTTTCTCGCTGCATCCTCGAACAATGTTATCTGTTCCGGACAGGATTGCAGCAGGATTCGGAACCGCTGATCTCGTTAAGCAATAATGTGCATGGATTTGATGTGGAAATTGGATTTTTTTTTTGTGCTTATATTGTGGTGTTTACAAAATGAGAGTCTAAATGTTTTCAGATAATGAAGTGTACTCAAGGAAAATGTGTCAAAAAGTCTGCAAAAGCCTGGGATCAGACCTACACAGACAACTGAATAAAGAACAGATGCCCAAGAGCTTGATTTTCAAAATTTACTCCCTTCTACTCTTTTTAGTTTAAGCAATGTTATGAGGGAGTGCACTTCAGTCAACCAGGTATAATTTCGCACACCCAAACACAACCTATGGCGAGGAAGTGATGCAGTATTAATAAAATGAATAAAATATCCCTGTTAGATTAGTTGTCATTTCTGTTGACATGAGGCCATTAGGTCAATAGCTTACCACTGGAAGAATATAAAAAACTATCCAGACCCTTTTTTTATCAAGGTTTTGGTCATTCCCTGCAGGCCTGGGGTGATGGTGCACTTTATTATTAAGCTCCATAATAGCTTGTTACATGAATAAATGTTTCTCAATGAAAACGCAGCCGGTACATTTTTATTCCAGTCTTTGTTTTCAGACATAATGCAGCTTGTTTATTGCATTGTGATTCCATTTATAGCTGGAAAATGTTGATATGGTGTCTGTAATGAGGTGCCATCCCTCATTTATAGATGGGTTTCGGGTCTCTTCTTGACAATCGCTGCAGCTTGACTTCCCTAGAGGGGTTATTTCCCCTATTTTATTCCACTGCCCTGGAGGGTGGGAAGGAGGCCACCTGCTTAAAAGCTTAGCTTCGCTCACAATGAGGTCACAACCGTGTTCCATCAAAAGTTATTGTTGGTGTAACTGTAAAATGTGACAAGAATAGCAGTAAGACTTTGTTGGAAGTTTGCTGCAGTTTATCTGGTGAGCAGAAGGAGCCATGGAAGAGGAAACCCCATTACGTCCAATCTCTTTACGAGGATGAGTGGAAAAGCATGAGGAGGTCTCCGCTGGCTGCTGGCCGGCCTCTCACTCATCCCTCCAAAAGGGAAAAATTTCCCTGTTGCCTCAAACAGAAAGTGATCTTCCAAACTGAAACAAACAAACAAACCACAACAAATTACAACACTATTGCTAAGAGGCTGGACCACTTAGCCATAGTGGATCTAAGTGCTGTATGTCTAAGCACAGGATATCTGTATGAAATTTGCCATTTAAATATGATCGTTTCTTTACCAGGCACAAGTCTCAAGCCTAGTAAGTGAATTAAGCAAACCTGTTAAAAGGCTGCTTTTAGTGCTGCCTGTGAGAGTGTGTGCTTCTTCAAAAGGGTGTGCATTGTGGTCCTCTCAGGCCCAGACTGTGTTCTTTCTTCTCTGTTCTCATCAATTTCTCAACTCTCCACTTGGCATCACATGACACCTTAGAAGTTTAAATTGCACTTAAGACTAATACTGTGGATTTACTTGTCAGAAGGACTTTCCTCTCAACACGTGAAAAATACAGAATTTTAAGGGAAAGTGTGCAAAGAAAAAGGGAGAGAGTTCATTTTCATTTCCCCTTATTACTATTTATAAGCCATATATATAAATTAATAAATGTTCAGAACATGCTAAAATCTAGGTATGCAGCGATGTGTATTAATGCATTTATTAGCATGTTGCTATGGATAGCCATGGGTGAACTGTGGTCTATAAGTACAGTAGATGAAATTAATACTAATATCTATCCACTAAATCTGCTTACAACCACATCAGGCTTGTAAGTATTGTCCAAAATGTGAGCAGATCACTGAGACTATACTATACATGCTAGCACAGCAAATGAAACTAATGATAGCTTGTTCAATAACAAACAAATGTTGCTATTTAGAACTAAGGTTGATGGAAATAACATTGATATGCATGTATGTACTTAACAATGTAAGAAATCCTTCAACAATGATCAAATTAATCTTTTGCAATTCTAATGAAAAGTAAAGTTAAAAGTTGCAACAAATGGTTAACATATCCATATCAAAAAACAACAAATGTTTAGCTAAAAGTGCTGCAGGAAGTAAACATATCTATAAGGGCAGCGCTCATCTTATAGAGACCAAGAATTTCTGACACTAGATTTCCACCTGACAGCTTTCAAAACTATTTAATTCCAGACCAAGACGGTGGCTCGGCCTGTTGACAGGCAGACGAGATCATCACACAATTCATTTGGTTAAGGGTTAATGAAACAGTACACTTTATATACTTCCTGCTGCGTGACTTAAACTTAAAAGTGGCAGGAGCTTCACTGTTCACATGTCTGTCTTGCTGTCCCTCGAGGCTGGTGGCACGAGGCTCTGCTTAGACTGCATGCCCATGTGAGGGCTCTGATGTAGGCATGCCACTGAAGAGCAGCAAGAAATAGACAGAGGCACGCCACACGGCGGCTAGGACTGCAAGAGAGGAAAGTGAAAGCACAATGGCCCTTCTGCTGTAGTGTTTGTATTTTCTTATTTTCCTCTGGTGACACTGAGTCATGTAGATTCTGTGGTATCAGTTCACTGTGCCCCAGATTTGTGCTCAAAAGAGATGTTTATTCTCAGTGATTTATAAAAGGTATAATTAGTATATTTTAGTGTTTAATGTAGTCACTGCTATAATTAAAATGTTTTACACTTACAGTGTTTGATACTTTAATTAGCGGAACTGATACAATGATACAAAAAAGAGAACTACTGGATTGCAAAAATGCTTGTTCACAACTTGTAGTGCAGCCTTCTTACTGAAGTAAAAACAGAAATATTATCAGCAAATCTTTCATATTTAAGTAATAAAACAGAAGTTTTCAAAGAAATGCAGCAAAGCAAAAAGGCAAAATTGTAAACATAAAGTCGAAAAAAATGAAGCGTTGAGAACAAAATTAGTACTGCATATATTAGTTACACTGTAGAACAAAAATGTGCTTGAATGTACCTGTATAAATGTGTACTTTTCACCAGCCACTTTGTTAGGTACACCTGTTCAAATGCTTGTTCACACAAATATCTAATCAGCCAATCACATGGCAGCAATTCAGAACATTTAGGCGTTGTAGTGACGCAGTGATGCAGTGATGTGGAGGATATTGTCTTGGCACACTTCGGGCCCTTTAGTATCAATTAAGCATCGTTTAAACGCCACATCCTACCTGAGTATTGTAGCTGACCACAGTGCATCTATCTTTTGATGGCTGCTGCCAGCAGGATAACATGCCATGTCACAAATATGAAATGACCTCCACAGTCACCAAATCTCCTTTTGAGATGTGATCAAATGAGAAATTTAAATTGTGCTTGTGCAGCCAACAAATCCACAGCAACACTGTGATGCTAAAATCTCTAAGAAATGTTTCCAGCACCTTGTTGAATCTATGCCTTGAAGAATTAAGGCAGTTCTGAAGGCATAAGGGGGTCCAACTGGATACTAGCAAGATGTACCTAATAAAGTCCAGTGAGCAAGGGGATGCTTGCTGTTTGTATCAGAGATGTCGAGGTCCAGTGTTCGCTCCCTCACAGCGTACATAATAAGCTGTCACTGGGATTCATTCCTTGTCCTTCAGTTGTGTTATTACAGCAGGGCTTCAGGGCGCATCAAAACATTTTCATACAACAGGCTGTAATATGCGGTATAGCCATTATATCAGCCAGCACCCTGTGGCCTTTATTGGGGGACTAAATTATTAGAGTGCAGCATGGGCCCCAGGTAGTTAAGCTAAAATACCTGTTGATTTTACATGTGAAAATGAAAGAGCAGAACTTCAGAGTTTCATTAGCTTCAATTTCATTTTGTGTGTATTTCCCTCGAGATAATGTTTGGGGAATGTTTTTTTTCCCCTTCTTTCTCTCTCTTTCTCGCTGTCTCTGCTGGCTATGCAGTGGAGTGTAAGTGCTGTTTGAACGTGTTTGTGTCCTCTGTTCTTTTGAGCTTGAAAAGTATACTGTGCCTCAGCAGCCAGCATACATAAAAAATCAGTTGACTGGATTATTGTTTTCAGATGCAAATCCTGTGGGATTTCAAGTGTTCTTTGAAACGCCTGTCTTTGACAGGTACATTGATTTGAGGGAAGACCTCAATCACCATTGACATTTTGCAAATTATGGGCGCTCTTTCCCTTCAAATAGAGGATGCTTAAACTGCAATTGTCCGCTGGACAGAAGCTATTGATGACAGAATATAGTGTGTTTTTACTGCCTTATCAGTGCTGAAGCACTTACATGTTACCCTTAATGAGGCTTGGTGAATCAATAGCAAGTTGTTTACCAATGGATCATGCGTAGTGGTGTCATGTGCTCTCTGCCTAGAAGCTTAAGACCAATCAAATGCAATATTTGCCACCATAAATTTGCTCCTGCATTTTTGTATGTTGCGTCATCTTGTCAAACACTGTTTTCTCTGCTCTTCAGTGTGTGAGCCTAATTCTATAATGTATAAAATACCCTGTATTTAAAGTTGCCATAACGGCCTGTGCACTCAATGCCTGGCAGCTTATGTTTAATGCTTATGTCTGTACAGTATGTCTTCTTGCATCACTTGTATCTCCATTTATTCACATTAAAGGAACAGTTCACCTCAAAATCTAATTCAAAATTTTCCTATGGCCTCTAGTGTTATGTTATGTCCTAAATGTTTTGTTATGAAATGAAAAAAAATACAGTATATACAAACCTGATGGGATAGGAAGTATTTTTTTCTACTTTCTAGATCTGTCAACTAAAGAAAGCATCTCTAGCTGCATGCTCTGCTGAGAGGGAGATGTCATTAATGTTTACATCCTTTCACACTGTCGCTAAGGCTAGATGCGCGCTTTCTTGACAGATTGTTACAGTTGGTGGTTATCGATAGTAGAACTCATTTGAATTTTAATGACCTGTTGGCTGCGTCTTCGCGGAATTCTTGATGTGTGGTCTACCACTGCTGGTTGGGATGAGACCTGGGTTTACATTAAGTTGCTGTATGTCTGGAGGGAGTTATTGTACTTTAATGAATTCCTAGATGACAAAGACACACACATGTGTGTGTGTGTGTGGGATGGTTTCTGACAGTAATCCTTCCCTCAATGCTTAATCAATTTTCCAGCTCCTGTGCACAGTTGGAAACACAGCTTACCTTTTTTTATTTGGAAAAAGCATCCAAACAGAGGCTATGGTTTTGAATATGCTCTAATAAACATAAAGTGAATGCTTAGACAGAAGTCACCTAAAAGCTCGGTGTTCCGATCATAGGTGTATGATTTTGGGGCAGCCAAGTTCACCACTGAGGCACTGTGCGTCTGTACTGTTTCACACTATAATGTTAACAGGCCATGTGCAATTCACATAATCCCGTCTTTCTTCAATACCGTATCCATGTGTTTAGCTTCATTAATACCGCTATAGAGGAATTTTCTGTCTCTGAACCCTGTCATCATTTTTATATAAGGATTTGGATTAATGTCTGAGACTTTAAAAGTTCCCAAAATATGAAAACCATATAGAGAAAATCTGCCTTTATACAACTGATATAAAATTCTTGCAAAAATACATCAAGGCTTCATACATATTGTGTTTTGGATGATCAATGAGCCAAAAAGTTCAATATTCAGCTTTTTTAGATCTTTTAAATATACATTGAAGGTTGTGTGTTTGTGATATTTCAGCTCATTTGACAGATTGTGTTATTAGCAGACTTGAGCTCCACACGAGCTGTTTTGGGAGAGATGTACATTCGTGCTCATGTTGAAAATAAAGATAACCTTTCAGTAGTGATGTGTGACAGTTTCATTGTATTTGGCTGGGCCTGTTCCCGTTTCAGCTGGTTAACTTGTCTGAGGGTAATTGTCTGATCTGGCGTCTGTTGCGCATCTTTGATTCCAGCTCTGTACTGCATGACAGCATGTAGCCTTCTTACACTGTGAGCGGAAGTTATGTGAAATGTTCATGTCACAAAAACACATTGCACATAAATCTTCTCGGTCCATTAGTCTAGACACTCGCTTTGATGAATCGTGATCTCACTTAGAATGGAGTCTGTTTACACAGAATGGCTTTGCATGAAAGACTGTGTCCACTTCTTCCACTATTGGCAGGTTTTCAATAGAGCACTGGAAAAAGCTTCTTGTGCTGACTGAGTGGACTATTGTCCATTGTTCTGTTTGTGCAGTGATCCCAGTGTGTTCTGACACGATTGGAAAGTCAGATGCCCTCAGTGATGCACTACGCCCAGAGCACAAAGCGGAACGGAGAACCCAGAGGGCCGTCTGGTCATGACTGAACAAAGGGTTGTTCTCATCAGAGTATATTGCAGAATGCACAGTGCTATGAAAAATGATTTGCCCTCTTCCTGATTTCTTTGTCACATTTACATGTTTCAGATCATCAAGTTTTAACATTGAGAAAACTCAAGATAGATAACCCAAGTAAATGCAAAAGGCTGTTGATGATGATTTCAATTATGAAAGGGAAAAAAGCTAATCAAACCTACCTGACCCTACGTGCAAAAGTAATTCATTAGCTTACAGCCACACCACCCTGCACACACACAATCTCTCCTGATCTTGGAAGTTACTGTAAGCAGGATCGGATCCGATTAGTACTTGGATGAGAGATGGGGCTTTGAATGTGTGTATGAATGTTATATTAAAAGTGCTCACATGAATGTGTGTGAATGGGTGAATGCAAACCTGTTGTATAAAGTGCTTTGAGTGCTGGAGTAGAAAACAGGTATATAAGAACTTCAAATATATTTTTGACGATGTAGGTCAGGGAACATCGACTGGCGGCCTGCGGGCCACAAGAAAGCTTTCCATCCGGCCCCCGAATAATACTGCCACAGGTACTATACGCCAATCAATCATCATAACCTGTTAAATACCCATCTCTGACTAGTCTGAATTATCAAAAGATTTCAACTAGGATTTCCCACTCCCTGTAAATGTCACCGTGTCCCTAGAACCAATCAGAATGCAAGATTGGATCATGTGACTTAAAACGTTTTCCAGCGGCACAGAGAACCCGGCTTTTGTTGGTGGTGATCAGGTTGTAAACACAGCTGAAGGTGAGTCTAACCTTGTTTTGTTTTGACAAAATGTTCGGTGATCAAACATCAAGAGACTACTGCTATATCGACTCCACCCACACTGAGGTGATACTCAATTGTAATGGAAAATCAACAAGACATGTAGAGTCCTGTAGATACTAATGGAAATGTGGTAGTACTTGCTGGGCTGAGCAGGTCTCTCACATGGCCTTTTTAAAACAAAATTTTTAATCATAGTCTGATATTTGTGCCCTTTTGAAAAAAAATAAAATAAAAAATATAATCCAGATTTTAAAAAATTGCATTTGAACTCTTCATAATTCTATATTAATTTTAAAAAATTAACAACAAAAACCCCTTCTGAAAAGTAGATTGTGCAACAATAAACTCGTTGCTCTCGTGCAACATTTTATTGTTTCTGTACTGCATACATTTGCGGTGTCAACATAACAGAGAAGAAGTGCAATACTTCCACATCACATCATTAAAAATTGCATGAATTTGAAAGGAAAATTGATATATCAAATAACATATTGCTTAGAATACAATACTAATTTATTTTATGTTTAGCCTTAGCCAACACTTTCAAATTTCCTTGAATGTCGCCTGCTCTGGCCCCTGGAAGACATTCCACTGTGGTTGCTGATGTTGCCAGCTTCATGTTTCTCGAAACAGTCGCCAATAATCAGAATCATACTTTATTGATCCCAGAGGGAAATAGCAAGAGTTTATCGCTGAGTAGGGAAAACAGTTAGACTTGAATAGGTTGGTGGTGTACCGGGCGCCTCTGTTTAGGACTACGCTTCTCCTCACAGTCACCCAACTGACCTGCTTTCCTGGCTGCCCAGGATCGGCTGGAGGAAAGTTAACGGCAGCTAAGCTACCTTGGTCTGTACCAACTACAAGGGCCTGGCTAGCTGTAAGATTTTCCAGAGTGTTGAACTGAGTCTCCAATTCACTGAGCCTGGCCTACAAAGCTACAAACATGTTACATTTGTTGCAAATATCATTATTACTAAAGGAGACCAAGGAGTAACTAAACATCTGACACACAGAGCAGGAAGGTGCTGGAGGGACAGAAGAAGAAGCCATGCTGCTAGTGAGTCGGCTAAGAGCTAAGCTAGTGATTTCATTAGAACACACTAAGTGAATAATGTGGATATAATTTGCAAGTGATTCAGCAGAGACGGTGCTTTGGATGAAGCACCCGAAGATAATACTGTGAAAAATGTCGTTATCTAGATTAATCGAGTTTCACAGAGTAAACACCACTGTGCTCCGGAACAGGAAGTGATACGATACCGCAGTGCAAACTGACAGCGACACAGAGGGGGCAATTAACTTTTTGACCTAGGGCGGACCCACAACAGTTTTTTTCCCTTAATAAATTAAATCAGTGTTAAAAACTGCATTTTTTAGTTACTCAGGTTATCTTTGATTAATATTACATTTTGTTTGATGTTCTAAAACATTCAAGTGTAACAAATATGCAAAAAAATTAAAAGCAAATACTATTTCACAGCACTGTATAGTCATCATACATTTAATGATCTTTATTTAAAGATACATACATAATTCTATAAATAATTTGTTAGTATTAGTTGTTTTTGAAATGGTAAAGACTCATTTATAATTTATCACTTTTACCAAAATTGCATTTTAATGACCATAATTGAATCCAAACGAGTCATCACCGCACGCTCACTGTTGATGTTGCAGTAGCACCGTCACCTCACAGCACAAAGATTCCTGGACTTCCTGGTTGGCCAGGGCCTTTCTGTAAGGAGTTTGCATGTTCTCCCATGCCTGGATGACTTTCCTTAGAGTATTCCAGTTTCCTCCCTCACTACAAAGACGTGCATAATTCTGATCCTGTCAGATATCTGCATTTAGATTGGCCGTAGGTATAGATAGAGGGTCTCCCCACTTCTCGCCCAAAATCAGCTGGAGTGACCCTGAATTGGATAAGCGGTTGATGGATGTATGGCTGATGGATTGATGGATGTATGGCTGATGTTCATTCTGATGAATTACAAACAACAGGGGCAATTTTCAAGAATATCCCAGTGTCATGTTCAGAAATTGTTGTGTACCCGTCATGGTAGGAAAATAATATTTTAGAATTTTTAAAGCAAAGTGTAATTTAAAGTGCAATGGATGAAAAGGGGGTAATGAGCACAATAAACATGCAGGACTTTGTTGAATGATTTAGTCAGGCTTATTTAGCAATATAAAATTTCAAATAAAGCATAAAAAATAAAACATAAAAATTTCAAATAAAACATAAAACACAGAGAAGTATCCAAGAAGACTTTGTGCCTAAAGCTGTGCTAGATGCTCTGAAGTGTGTACTTACTATGCTAACCATCTCTCCAATTAACGCTAAACACAGAGTAAAGCTGGGGTTCATTCAAATGTAATTAGTAGTGTGTAAATTACAGAAAAATGTTAACTAGCTGCCGGTGCTGGAGGAAAAGTCATGGATCACCAAAGTGATTACAAATCATCTTTTAGAAAGCTCCAAAGAGCATGTGCCTAATTTAATGGCAATCTCTCGATTTGTTTGTGAGACACTTCATCAAAAGTAGCAAAACTCAGCCTGCTGGTGGTCCTAGAAAAATAAAAATCCAGCAGCAGTCACCAGAGATATTGGATTCAACCTTTGGAAGCCATGTTTACAAGATATCACTGCAACCCATCTAAGAGGTATCGACATATTTCAGTCTTGACCACAGTGGTGGATTAACTGATCTTCAGGTGGGCACAGATTCATAAAACCATGTCACCAGCAGTGCAAAAAGCAATCTGAAAAGTTTATCTTACTTTTTTTTTTACTGCAGAATTTATCTGAAGTAATCAAGGCTATCAAAAATACTGACTGCCATTTAAAGAGCATACATCCCTAACAGTGGCATCAATTCACTGCCTTACTGCCTTATTTATTATGATTATTATTTATTGTCTCTGCAGCTTTGAAAAAAGCGACTGGACCTCTTTAGGTTTCTTGAATAGTTATTTATTGACAGCTCAGTCACACTGAAAGCATATTGCTATGGTCTGACTCCCAGCAGAACTTTTATTTTCTCACGAGTCACGTAAACTGAAATCCCGAGGCTATTCAGGCTGACCCCTGTCTAGACAGAAAAAGAAAGGTGAATGGGCTTTTGCCGTGAGGATCCAGAAATCACCGGAGAGAAGGGACTTTATTGACCTGAACTGAACCTCCCAGGGCTGTGGCTGTACATCTACCAACGAGTTCTGCCAATAAAATGCCTTGTGCGTAAAACAGTTAATGTGGGCCAGTTAGTCTGCCAATCCCTGCGAAGGAGTTCAGATTTGTACACAAAGGCCTCGGTGGAAGGTCTTCATATGCAGCTAAACCCAGAGAAATGAGGATAATAAAAAGCTCTACAGTGAAGACTTAAAAGAGAAAAAAAATGACAGTCGTCTTTTAAATCACTTTTATTATCTGCTTTATAGCTGACAGTTTCCAGTTTTTGTTCACTTTTGTTTTGATGCAGCTACGTTTTAATTGTTTATCTATTTCTGGATTTGTTTGTTCATCTATCCATTCATTTGTTTTTCCATTTCATTTTAACTACAATTCTCATGTTTGTGCATTTTTATTGCGTTTTACAGATTTGAATTTTCATTGTTGTTATGCAAATTTGATAAAGCTGTGGTCGATGACTGTGAATATCTTAGTGTGAGTGGCAGTTTCAGCAGCTAAGTCTGCCTATTTCTTGTAACACGAGGATCTCGGCGCCATATAAATTACACTCCGCACGGCAACAGCAGACATTCTGAAAATCACCACGCTTACCCACAATGCACAGTACGGTGTGTGGACATTACATCTCTTTTAGCTCATGTGTGCGAGGAAAGTGCATTCATCTGCACATTCTTTCAACTCTACTCTCAACTGCAGATCCACAAGAGCTGACAGGGATTTTAGTGTGTGTTGGGAATGCAGGTGTTGCAGATAAGATACTATAATCTCAACTCTGGGAGAGGTTCAAGGCAGCACTGCAGGCAATGCCAAGCAAGCAGATAACTGCCTATTAAAATGTTCTGTGTGCCTTCCAAACCAGTACATATGTCTCAAGTGCATGGCTCAGATGCACTAACAGAAGGAATAGTATATCTGTGATATTTTCCACGCCTGTGATCAATCCATAATTACATGGCCCTACTAAAAAATTCTTTGTGAGGAGCAGACAGGAACGATAAGATCGAGGAGGCTCGCCTGCATTGTCTGCGCTATTAGGGGAGAAATGGGCCTGGCGATGATGCTCTGTTGAGTCTGAAGAGAGAGCTATATAGGGAGAGGGAGTGGAGTAGAGAGGGAGTCATTGGGATGCAGGTCAGAGTGTTGCAGGTGCACGACTGACAATGAATGTGTCAGACCCAGCATGCTCCAGGTGGAGGTGGAAAAAAACATGAACCTATGTTCGCTCTTTGGTGAAAAATATGTCAGAGCCATATTAGGACTGGACAGAGCAATGAGGCTGAGCGGGGGTATCGACGTGTTCTGCACACACCAATAATTCCTACAGCACAAACATGGACATTTGTATTCAGATGTATCACACGAGGCATAATGGCATGTAGATTTCAGGATTATTGATATTTCCTATTTTTTCTGCAAAAGAACTATAGCCAGCATGCAGGCTATAAAGAACACAAGTGAGAAAAAAGAAAAAAATGAAACTGCGTCCTGTGCACTTTGCAGCTGGGAAAAATCAATACAGCCAACTGTAATGTGAGATCCCGTGGATTTAGAGGAATACATTTGATAACACTTAGTCATAAACCTGCAGGCTGTGTTTTATTCTTACCATGAGTTGAGATTCTGTCACACCTGAAGAGAGCGCACAGCACAGCCCTGATGATCAAGGCTGTTCTGCTGAACCCCATTGTTCTCTACAGGGCCTTGCTTTGTGTGAAGCCTAAGTCAAAAGAAGCTTTATGAAATGACTTGAAGAGATACTGTATCTGTACAAAATAACTCTCATGAATGACAGGATAAAAGCTCGCCTGTCATGCCAGCTTGAAAGGCAGGATCCTGAACTCAGTAGGCTCTATTTGTGACATGTGTTTGTAGCAGCAAAACTACACCTTTACAGTGCACTACATAGATGCTGAGCCTCTCCTCGATACAGACTCTTCTCTGATGAGGCTTACGGGGAGCTATTTGGTGTTGAGAAATTATTATTTCTTTGAAATACCAATACAGTTGAAATAGCAGTCTGTTTACCAGATGGAAAGATGGAGGTCGGTCAGGTTCCCTTTGTGAGCTATCCACACTTTCCTCCCACGCCTCAGCTTTACTCTACTGTGTGGCTCTCCTGGTCAAATATCTGATTTGTGAGTCATACCTAGCCTCTATACCCATGGAGAAACATGCTGGTTGTCTTAAAATACACTCTGGCAGGGCAGCCATGCAAGAGCTCAGGCCCGGCACAGAGCACGGGAGCAGCCCAG
Source organism: Apistogramma diplotaenia (assembly GCA_015052665.1). Taxonomy (NCBI): domain Eukaryota; kingdom Metazoa; phylum Chordata; class Actinopteri; order Cichliformes; family Cichlidae; genus Apistogramma; species Apistogramma diplotaenia. Next base: position 47,041 of record VOQJ01006623.1, read on the forward strand.
GGGACTGGCATGGAGTGAGCGGGAGAGACAGAGGGTGAGGGAATCGACTGGGAGGAGAGAAAAGTGGGTGTAAAGAAGGAGACGGTGGAAGGTCGTGTTAGATAAAGGATTATAAAAGCCTAACTTTCTGTCATGTAACACCAGGGCTAGTTCAGCAGTGTGGGCAAGTCTAAAAGGGTGTTGCGATTTCTATACAAAAAAATAAATAAATCTACTCCAACAATAAGCAACCAGACTGGTTAAATAGTGTTCAAGTAATGTCCTTGTAGAAAAACTGCCTGGAAAATGACAAAAATAGTGATATGAGGCTGGCCTTGGTGAGGAGAGAAAGAAGGGAATAAGAGATTAGTGGGGAGGGATTAAAAAAAGAAACCTGTCTCCAAACCACTATTAAAACCTAATTTCCTTTGGCAACTACAGTATCTTTTTAATCCAAGAAGTGAGAAGTAAATGCAAATACTTGGCTTTACAAAGCATAAACAGGAACGGCCTGTATGCTGCAAGATGGCTGACTTTAGCTATTTAAGTCACACGACCTCTGGTAGACATGCTTCATTTTCATGGCTCAGGACGTTAAGTAGCATGGCTTAACTTTAATTGTACCCTATCATTGGGATAAAAGATCCACACACAAGAGCATTTAATATACATCAAGTATCTGTTTTTTAAGGCATCAAAACAGCAAAAAAGAAAGTTATAATTAACTCTAATTTCCCGCTTTACCTGTTCAAGACCAGATGCAGAACACTATCTGGGGGGAAAGATAGTGGAACCCTTAACTGCTGCAGTCACATTAGGGAAAACAGTGGTTCGACACCGCGGCACAGCAAAAATTATTGCACCCCTGTGCAATGGACTTGTAATCTCATTGCCTTTCAAATGGTTGCTTCGACGGCGGGGACCGCTCACACTTAGTTCTCACCTTGAAAGCGACTTTTCTGTATCCAGACGGTGGTAAAACAGCAATAAGATGGCGTCAGTCTATCATTTTGTAATTGGATGGAGACAATTACATGCAATCTGTGATAACACAGCTATTAACTGTGTGTTCAAAACTGCTGTGACATATAAGTGCCTGTAGGGATTTTATTATTATTTGGTGGTTTGGGCTTGGCGTTAATTTGCTCATCTGTTTCTTTCTGTGTGTAGCCAGACTCCACTGCCAGATTGTTTCTGTGTATCTTGGTGTACCATTAAAGCCCTTCAGGAAGCCCTGACTTTGTGTTCTGTGTGGCAACAATTTCCTGACCTACTGTACATGTGTTTGATGGATATTCTATTATTCAATTGCCCTATTATTTTACCAATACAAATCTTCATCTCTTTTTATAGTAGTGTAGCCGGTATGCAGCCAGTTGGCAACCAGCTGGCAACCAGTTGGCAACCAGTTGAGTTGAGTCTCTATTGTAACGAGACACATCACAGACAAATTTTGCTCATTTGCACAAAGTGACTGATGGCAAAATGTGTTCAGTCAATGCTCATAAATGAGCAGTTATCTACAGGCGTTTGCAGACAGCAGTTATCTCCGCCAGTCTCTTTGAGCGTGACAGAAGTCAGTCTGAGTTGGACTGAAATTGTTTGGAGATGGGTTGCCTCCCACCAGGTGACAATATCAGTCGTTTGTTCCAAAATGACCTATATGAGTGTTTCCAAATGAGCACTCCTACATGTGGCTGTGTGAGTCATGTTGGTCATGTGAGTGTGTAATGTCGGTGTAGTTGAGGAGGTAGAGCAGAGCATGATGCGGGCATGTTGTATAAAGCGCTGTGAGTGCTCATGTTGAGTAGAAAAGCACTATAAGAAATAGTCCCTTTATTTAATATTTAAGCTCTTCGTGTGTCATCTAATGCTATTTAGTTTCGATAGACTTTTCAGAAATCTGAGAAAATCCATATTCATGTGTTTCTTCAGAAGACTGAACACGTTGTTTCATTTCATTTTAAAAAAAATAAGTATTGGTCATAAATGTTCCTGGAAAAACAACCTATGGGGTAGTATGTATGTGTGTATATATAATATATATATATATATATATATATATATTATATATATATATATATATATATATAATATTATAATTTTTATTTAATTAGAGAGAGATTGTGATTTTTATATA
>VOQJ01006623.1:49179-60317 GCA_015052665.1 Apistogramma diplotaenia
TATATATATATATATATATATATATATATATATATAATATGACAGGCTGCAGCTAAGAGGAGAGTGAATGTCAGCTTTTAAAACTGTTTTATATAAATATGAATTCTATTTTAATTGTCACTGTCTGCTATATGTATAGATGAACAAATCTTCAATGTGACAACTTTATTATCAACAGTTTATGTTTATGTTTCATAAACATTGCCATTAAAATAATGATCTGTTTTAGTTGGCACATCATTTGTTGTGAATAAAACGACCTCGCAGTTAACCTACAGATATGATTTTGCTCTGGCTCTGACAAATTTGCAGATGTGCTGTTGATAAAAATGTAAGAATGAAATCCCAATCATTTGTTTTGCAGTTGCAAATTAGTTGTAAGTGGGAAAATCTTGGAGTGAGCCAGCTGGGAAAGGCTCCAGCACCCCCTCCCCCCTTCCCCCAACGACCCTGAACTGCATAAGCGGAGGAAAATGGATGAATGGATGGTTTAAAATGAAAAATATGGAAAGAAAAAGACGAAGGACAGTGGGAAGGGCAAAGTTGGCTGGCATTTGAGCAAATGACTGAGGGCAGATTGTCTCAGCTTGGGGGAAAACTGGCAGCCTAAGGACCTCTCTGGGAGGGAAATGTCTGCTGATCATCTGTATGGGTGTGTCTGCATGCAGATAGACGGCAGAGAAGAAGAGACACACAGGAAGATGAAACTCGCTCGTCATCCTTTCAGCAGGTTGGAAATACACAGAGGGGCGGAGAACAAGGGAGCAAGACTGAAAGTTACAGGTTGTACGAGGGCACACTGATGATACTGAGCCTTCACAAAAGCAGAGTTTGAGTGAGAATGAGAGACACAGATGGGCAGGAAGAAAGAGGGGAGAGGGTGACAGAGAGAGAGGGCGGGAAAGCTGTCAGTTTCCCCCCCACCCTTTTTCCCTGTTTCCTCGGCTGTGCTGGCAGTGCCACGCTCTGGTAAAGAGAGATTACCAAAGCCCAGCCTGAGGTTGCATGTATGGACACAGTCATTACCTCTGCCCTGCTTACAAATGGCACTGCTGTCTGAATACAAACCCATGTCTGTCTGTTCCCCTCCCCCGACCCCACCCCGCCATACAATAGAGCTTTCGAGACTTGATTTACCAGGAAAGTTGTAAAACTTGATAACTGCTCGATATCTTTACAGACCCGTTTATTGTACTGCATGATTTTGTTTATAGAATATCGACTGCTGTTGTTTTACAATGCTAGGTAGTGGAGCTACAAATAAATCTTGCAATAAGAGATTTTTTTTTTTTTTTTGTCTAGTGGCAAATATTTGCCCTGTTATGGGCAGGGTGTGTAGCTCTTAGGTTGGCCAGTTCAGAGATTCACTCTTAGAGTTTGCATGTGATTGTGCTGGTGTCATGTGGACAATCTGTGCATTGGCACTCAGCCGCAGACAGCATGGGGTCAGAGTTCAGTCTGTCAGAACCCGCTGTCATTTCCGCCATCACCGTGGAGAATTGTTACCAACAGCCAAGTGGAGCTGACTGATGTCAAGATATACTTAGAAGCTAATCATGCAGCAAATAGAGGCACAGGGATTCCTGCAACAAGAATTGCCTGGATGCCCTCGCTCCAGTTAGAGCCATCCATGGGAAACATTTGAGCTGTGCCACTCACAGTTCATTTGGAGCTATGTTTTTGTGAGTTGCTCTTAGATTAATGGATAGAAAGCCCAGACTGGACAATCTTCCAGTGTTCTGTGCCTAATTTTTGAGTGATGGAGTCAGTGCCTCGTTTTATTGAGGGAAGCTCTGTGTTTGAAAGATGCCCCCACGTTTTTAGTTGAGAATCCATGAACTGTCAAATCCCTCTGTATGAAACAGAGGGATTTGACAGGGGATACGTGTCCTTTCATGTCTTGAGACCCCCCTACCCCCCCCCCCTCACCCCCACCCCCCTTCAGATGGCAGGGATAGATGTTTGCCATTACACCAAGTGAGAATCGTGCCATGCCATATGCCGCGTATTTCTCTTGAAATAATCGTAAATTTTGGCACGAGAGACCAAACCGCTAGCAGCTATCGGCAAGAATTGCTCTCAGCTCATTAGAATAATCACCTTCACATTAGCAGATCAGGACAGTTTAAGCACAAACATTACAGTCTTTCAGAGTCTCTCTTAGAGCTGCCCGTGGTGCTCGTGGGCTGCTGTATGTGAAAATTCAGCCGAAAGGCCACGGTGCTCTAATTAACTTCACCTGACATTCCCACTAACTGCGAACGTGCCTAACCTTTACACAACCTCGCTTAGTCACCTCTCCACTTAAACACCCAGGTTGAAATTCTCATTTAATGTCAGTAAGCAGATTACCACCCTCCTCCCACCTCCCACCTTCAGTCTCTGCCTTCTTTTTTTCCCCTTCCACTTTCTTTAGACTCCACCAACAGACTTTTATTCAGGGCGGCTACGGCACTTTGTGGTGGTAAATCAATAAAACAGTGTCCCCTATAACAGACCTCTGTGTTTTCCCTCCATCGATCCTGTCAGCCCAGATACATTCAAGAGCAAGCCAGCGATTACCCTCAGCAATCCTTCCTTTGATCTATACTGTAGATGACAGGTGCCAGACATCAGCTTTGGGTAATTGTGATACTGAAAGGGGGGCATCATTAATCATTCCTTCTTGGCCTGACTTCAGTTGCTCATGATCACTTCATGGTTATTGCAGTTGTCATCGACACAGACTGCTTTCAGGCATCTGTGACATCTTTTCACCTTGTCGGCACTGTAGCGTAGAAGATGTCGTTATGAATGTTGTCATCTTTCACATGTAATAGCTTCAAATGTCTTATTGAAACATGCGACCAACAAAAAGTGCAATATAGATACAATCAATTTAGATAGAGGGACTAAGGGAAAACAATCTTTCACTCCAGAGTGTCATTTGCAGAAAACAATCCAAAAATGTTGATGGAATATCTCTTCTCCTTGCCTGATTATGTCTGTATTATCAGCGTCACTAAAGGCATTCAAATCTGCTGCAATTTGCTGCAACAAGAGCTTATTTAGTTGATGGATTTGGGAATCGGTCACGTAACCGTGACCAAAGTGGAAACGCTAAACTCGGTTACTCCTAATCTACTGAGAAAGATAATCAAGTTAAGATTTTGATTTAATCCACTTATTTCATGCAGGGAGTTGAATGAATAACTGCCAGATAGAAAAATTGAAAGGTGTTACAATCTTGTCAGCATCAGTTTATACTTTCAGCAGTTTTAATCCAGGTACCCGAGCATTTTCTCAATCAGGGGTTTGAACTTTTGTTACCTGGGGGTCATAGTGCTAATTAAAAAAGCAGCGACTGAACGTGTGAATGTTTTCACTGGCAATTCCTGTGAAATAGGGAGTGGAGAAATTATATCAACGGGGTGCAAGCCTGAGACAAAGTAAAAAGACATTGCCATCTTAAATGTTTCCCTGCAGCAAAGAGCTCCTGAGAGACAAATGTTCAGGAAGCTTTCGGTCCCAGCTGGAGCAGAGATAGGACGTGATTCAACAAACCTATAACACCTTTTGACTCCACAGTATTACTACAGCAGCACTGATAGATAGAACCCTATCAAATGCTCCAAATAGGTGCTTCTCTTTTCAGAAAGAAGAGCCTTTTTAAATTCAAATCACTGTTGCTTTTGCTTTTCCATTACTTTGTTGTACTTCATCTTTAACCCCGTACGCTCAATTTAGGCGGCATTGAAGGGATTTGACTCGTGATGCAACAGCATTCCCGCTCATAAAATGACTTAATTGCATCACAAATTTGGTGTTGGCTTAGTCGTGCTTTTTAAAAAAATGTGTTTGTTTTTGGTTCTTTTTAAGGGGAGGGACCTGAAATTCTGAGCAATCTTGAATCTAACCCTCACCTCTTCCTCCATTTGTCAGTGTTATGCAGCTGACTGCCTTTGAGTTGTGGGTCAAAGCTATAGCTCACACTCTGTGAGTTGAAGCATTCCCATCAGCGAGCCACTGTGTCCTCATTCCTGTGTTTCCCCAGTGTACAACTGGTTTTGATCACGCCAACAGACATGAATTCCATTCATACACTGCTGTATGGGCTACTTCACTGGATTCAAGAGGACATGCTGTAGGTCCCTGCTTGCACACCCACTTGCCTAATGGAAAGGGGCATTTTTAACCTAAAAGTGCCAGCAGATGCAGCTACAGTGGCAAAAACTGAAACACATTGGCTAAACATTAGATCCCTTTGGAGGATTTTGGATTATTTAATAGTTAGCTCATGCAAATAGAAGACTAACAGTGTTTTCAGACAAAACAAGAATAGAAAAGTTTCACCTTGTGTCATTTTTGCAAATTTAACAGGTGGAATATTTGTGTTTGTTCACCCCAAACAGCCAGAGGTACAGCTACTACATACAGTAAGAGATCACTAACAATGGGTGCAATGCACATGCCTGCAAAAGTTTGTCTGCCGCTCTCCCACTCTTTTTCATTTAAATCCCTGGGTTACACACAGACTAACACCCACACACACTGGTTTGTCTTTGTATTAATTTGTACCTTTCTCAGGCAAATTCGTGCCCAGTTTTTGTCCTTGCAGTGACTTTAAAAGTGACTTAATTTTCTGACTGAACACACACAGTCTACTGTGGGAATGGCATCCACGTGAAGGTATTTGGCTATTATCAAAGTACTGGATAGTTAAAATGTATGAACCATGAAGTCCTGTGAAAAGTTTTATGCCATAAAATAGTTTGGTTTTAGTGGGTTAGTTTGGGCCAAAGTGGTGCACTGACAGGATGAGCTTCCATTAAAGCCTGAACCAGGGGGTGTGACATAAGAAGAACACCTGCAGTCTATTAACTGCTTTCTGAACATTAGGAAAAATGACTATCTTGCATCTTTGTTAAAAGCTTGACCTTACTAAATCTGTTTTACATTCTCCTGAGGCACTCTTACTTATCTGCTCATTCACTAAATTGCACAGTAGCGGTTAGATCATTCTGATAATTAAGTGTGATTATGTTGCTTTCTTTAACCCATTACGAGCGGATGCAACACTTTGTGTAGAAGATGCCTCGAGTCTTAATGAGGTGCAATGGAAGCATGGTTTGCAAGTTTTAGTTAACGTGCCATTTCCATTCAGCATAAAAACATCAATGATGTGAACGTGAAAGTTCATTCTTGAATTTGAGAACAGTACTTTTGCAATGGAGATTCTTTATTTATCAAAAAAAGAAGGAGAAAAGGACCTGATTGGTTTATTTCAAACTTTTTAACTCTGGGTTTTTGAGTCAGCATTTTTTGGCGCATGATGATAACTGAGCCGTGTGCTTGAAAACTAAACAGACGTCCTCCACTGAAAAAGGCCTTAGGATGTGAATGAAGGTGATAGAAAACACTAGAAATGGATCGACTTGTCTATATGTGTGTGTAAGTGAGGTCAGTAGCACAGGAATATTCAATTCCTTAAGTTCTATATTTGGCTATGCTAAAGGATGATGGGGACAGATTAAGGTTATTATGGGGTAAGTGTTACAGAGCACAGTCTGTGCTGATGTTAAAAAAAAAAAGTGCTGCAAAAGCATTTCTGCAATAGGTCTTCATTGATATGCTGCAAGAGTTGGAAGTGACAGCACTGCATATGGCCTGGATAATCGACCCAGTACAGTCCTCGTAAAACATTGCATAATGTGAATATGTACTTAGATGATCAGTTGATGAGGTAACATAAAAAAATGTAATGTCCATTTATTTGTCAACACCATTGATCAACATCTGCCCATGACGCAGTGAGGCGCAAAGGATGTGAGCAATGCTTGTAATAAGCAACATTTTCTCTGCTTTAGTCAGAGTGATGGTTAAAGAGGTGCTATTTTGTTTTTCCTTATTTTCTGTAATGGATATGCTTTAATGGTGGAATTTATTATTTACAGTAACACGATCAAACATCCAGATAACAAGATGAGTATAAGATAATTAGGTAATAGTTTGAACCATTAATAACCAATATGTGCAAAAGTATTGGCCCCCGAGGTGGTTCAGGTGTTTTCAGTCCCATTGCTACCTAGCCTGACTTGACAAATATTTGTGACATAATGGGTCCTTCCAAATAGGCAGGTGGACCCATAAGACCAAGGTCCCCTCTAAAATTCATAGCTTAAAGTAATATTTAAACATAAACAATATATGCTTTCAACCGATAACGTGTACTGAGCCTTGGAGATGCTTTTGTTCTCATAGAGCTGTTTCCCCTCGTTTCCAGTTTTCATGTTCAGTCTTGCTCCTGGTAGTAGCTTTGTATTTAGTTTTCTGAGACATAAAAGTCTTCTCGCCCATCTCAAGGCAGTTTAGCCTCAAAATATAACTGACCCGGGTAAACACTGTCTCAGTCTGTGAAAATGGTAGAAAAACATACTTTCACATTCCACTGCGGGATTTTTTTTTTTTTCAGCACGCTGAGCCGAGGGTATATGGTGCATAAATTTCACACTTAGAATACTAAATTGAGAGCACTCAGATAAAATGACAGAGAGCAAATGTAGTGCACTGTACAGTAAATAGCATGCAATTTCAAACACAGCCATTCAAAAGATGTGATTTGTCGAGGTAGTCGCCGCAGAAACGACATTCGCTCCTGCAACAGAATAACAACCGTACTTTTTCTCTTTAAGATCCCGCAGATCAGCTATGCGTCAACAGCTCCGGAGTTGAGTGATGACAGGCGCTATGACTTTTTCTCGCGGGTGGTTCCACCAGACTCATTCCAGGCCCAGGCCATGGTGGACATTATCCGAGCCCTGGGCTGGATGTACGTCTCCACCATCGCCTCAGAGGGAAGCTATGGAGAGAAGGGAGTGGAGGCCTTCACGCAGCTCTCCAAAGAAGCAGGTAAACGTTAAATTCGAATCATTTTCTGAAATGTGTATTTACAGTTTTTTAAAACACACTTGCACCCACCCAGAAGATGATTAGTTTTGCCTTTCCAATTCATTATAAAATCTGTTTTGGGTGGATGAATTATTGATCTGTTTGGCAACTTCTGCTTTCACTCCCCAGTGAGTTGTGGAGTGTTACTAGAAATGTAGACAGAGAAACAGCTTGTAGAGAAGATGCTGCATCACAGTAATGAGCAACGCCTGTACCGATCTTACTGTTATTTAAATGTAATCATTTAGTATTTTGCTAACACAGAAAAGGAAGTGTTTGAAAAAGAAATGTTTAATGCGTTCACTTTATTCAGATGAGAGAAAGGAGAACAGCCTTGAAATTGGTCATTTGGTAGAGTTTTGTTTTACATTCTGCCTTTTTTTTTCTTGTTGTTGTTGTTGTCATTTTTCACCACTGGAAGTGAGATGCATGACTCATAGGAGAGCAAAGGTGGTTGCACCAAGTAGTCAGTTCAAACTACTCTGGTCTGGTTGCATATATGAAGCAGAGGGATTTAAGATATTTAGTCTGCTTAGAAACGGAGCTGAGCTTCTTGAACGTTGCCAGGTTTTACCCACAAAACCCATATAATTAAAAAGAGAATGAATGGTCAATAAAGTAAGCTATTAGAACCAGCTTTGTTTGTTGGGGTTTTATTGTTTAAAGCAGCACAATGATCCGTTTCCAGGCTAAACCGACTGTTATGTTTAGACTTGTGTTTGGAGAGGTCAGGGTGTTGCAACAGAGATTTGCATTCGCACAGGTGATGTGGTTTTGCCTGTAACTGGGCTGAAAATTGTGCACACGCGTGACTCACCGGCTTTTCCACTCTGGTGCTGCTGTTAGCATGTAGTGGTTTGGGTGGAACAGCAGTAGTTTCTGTCGCCAAGAGATGCTCAGTTGATATACAGTACAACGGGTCAACTAGCTTCATCAAAAAAAAAAAAAAAGCTTTATTGTGTCATGCTTTAGAGAGTCTGTAGAGATTTTCTGCTGTTGCTGCTGCAGTTTATGTGTGAAATTAGGACAAGGGTACATTACTATGCATTTGCAATGCCCTCTGTATTCAAACAAAGATGCTGCGTGATTGCAGGAGGATCTTAATGCACGAGCGATAGCAATAACTGGGCTTTTGAAACTTCACTGCCTTTTTCTCCTTTGTGCAAGGAAGATGAATGTCACCCAGGCTGGAGGAAAAAAAAATTACCCTTCATCCATGATAGCACAGCCATGCTACCAAAGTACTTTGCTGCTTCGCACCTCTATGGATTCCCAGTCCATTTCCTGTAATTTTGCAGGGAGGGATCTCTGTCTCTTCTTCTAATAGACTAATGCATAGAAACCTCTAAAATAAGGGAAGCTAATGATGTCCCACAGGCACCGATCAGAAGTCCAGCACGCATTAATATTTTATCTGTGTGCATTCATGTCCAGTGTGATCACTCATTAAAGCTTTAAGAAGCTGTTTGTGCCTGCGTAATATGCATCGACAGAGAGACAGGCATGGGCAGAAGTGGCAAGAGAAAGTAGCCTGAAAATGAACAAATAGGAAAAAGACCTGATTTAAAACTCATTTTGGATATTAAATTCATCTTAAACAGCATTCTGAGATAAACACAGCTTCTTCCAGCTAGTTTTCTCATTTCTTACTGATGTCTCCTTTTTCATTATGCAAAGAGCAGTAAACACTGTGATATTATTATGACTCTCCAACAGCTACATCAGGGCTATGGAATTATAAGCCATTGTTGTCACCCTGTTGCAACTGAGCTCCAGTCACTTTGCAATATTTTGTATTCATACACAAATGGGAATTATTTCCTACAGCGAAAAGCTTCCACTACCCAAGGCATCTTATCTTTAATAAACACATTAATTATGTAATAGCATAAATGTACAGTCACAGAATTCATTCAGCGGCACCGGTTCTGCGCCAGAACTAACTGGTAAGGTATTGAATTAAATAAGAATTATTCCAAATGGCTCACTATATTTCATCAAATAATGACGGGTCCTTTATTTACATTAACTCCAGGATATAACCCGCCTTTGTTAGAGGCAGGTTTTAGTTTCTAATATCCTCTGTTTCATCACTGTAAGTGATCATGATTAAGTACTAAGCCTTATTCCAATCTGCTCCCACTTGCCCTGTTAAAGTTACTGCATTACGCTCTTAATACTGTGGTGAGCAGTGACTCAGTCTTGAAAGAAATCAACAGGATAGCCCGAGTTTATCTGCAAAGCATTTCATTTTACTTTAACAACAAGTAGAGTTTCACTCTGATCCACAAATCCATAAACATGATGTCATCTAATGGGTTGCCAAGTTTGGCGTTACAATGTCACCATCTTAGGTTTTCTAGAGCCAGAACAGGTCATTTATAGATAGATAGATGGATAGATAGATAGATGGATGCAGGGTGCAATGCACAAATACCTGCTAATTACACCTAACATATAAACAATATAATGCTTTAATTTACACTTAACAAAATGCAAGAGCATAGATGTCTTTGATGGTTTGTTAGTACAATTAACCACACAGCAAGCAAGATTAGTCAGATAATTGTATTAAAAAGGCTCCAGAAGGCACTATTGCCACAAACACAACTGAAAGCTGAGCAGATAAATACCAGACAGCTACCAGCTATAACCGCCAGTTTGCATCTGCCTGTCACTCAAAGCGGAAATGTCTCTAATAATGCATAACTTTAGGCCCTCATAAAATTTAAACTGGTGAGTTATGAAAAATGTACCCCCCGTACAGTTTTCATGAACAGGAAAATTAGCACTGCAGACTAAAAGCACTTTTGTAGTTCACATGGGGGTCTTTGAGGATTGACTTGCTTCTGGATCCAGCCTCAAGTGGCTATTTGAGGAACTATAGTTTTTGGCACTTCTGGGTTGGCGTCGCCTTTTTAAGCCTGGAGGTTCCCGCTCACCCTGAACACAATGATGTGTGTCAAAACGAGGATGGTGATCAAGCCAGCTAGCAACTGTACTTGCTAATTTAACAAGGAGTTAAATGAAGCACAGCATGAGCAAATGAACTGTAGATATAATGGAAAAAAAACCCAACAACCAATTATAACAGAATATGCATGAAACTGTAGCTCACATGCATAAACAGTGTACTGCAAACCTGGATGTTCCCTGACACGCTCCCTCAGGACACTGCAAACTTAACACTTCTTGCAATTTTTTAAAAATTTCTTAGCTGCTACATTGAGAAATACTTTCAGGCAGATGGGATTGTTTCATTTTCTGGCCTGTATTAAGTAGCCATATTTCTTTGCTTGTGTCATCCACACCCCTGGCCTTGATTAAAGATGAGTGAATCTTATTTGAGGAAATACTTCTTTTTTTTTTCTTTCAAAAGCTGCACAACAACAACAGGAATAGATATTGTTTCTGCATCCCTGCAAGTTGATCTGCGAGGCCTCGAGAAGTTTCTTTGTGGCTGCCGTGTTTGGTTGCACTGAAATGTCAGATGCATTAGTAGGATTCTCGCTTCACCACTTCAAGGAGAACCATCTAGCGAACTAATGCAATATGGCTGCCCATTACCCCAAGAGGAGACAGGAGTGATGGTCAGCCTGTATTGATCTCTTTAAATTTTTCCTCTCCTCTTTTATTTTTTTGTTCTTACACTTTCTCTCTCCTCTTTAGACACTATCTTTCTGTGCACCTTCATCCTGGCTTCAGGTGAAGCTGGCAGAGATAACTCTAGTTTTGTACTTTTCTGTCTGTCTGGACTCAGGCCAGAGCAATGGATTTTAGTTTTCCCAGTTGATAAAAAAAGGCTTGCATTTCAGGAAAACCTCCCACAAAGTATCACTGTGGAATTGATCGCAGCAAGTTGGCAGCACAATGTGTTTTACATCTAGTTGGAGTTGTGATGGAGGAGAAATTGGTCTGTTAAGGACAGAACTCATATTTAGCTATAATAGGAGACTGGGGGATGAAGCCTGGTACACCTGCAAAATAGACCACAGTACTTTTGCAGGACACTTTGACTTTGCTAAGTTCCAGACCAGAAGTGAAAAAGCACGCAGGATTAAGAAGGACACAGAGAGATGCAGCACATGAATGTCAGCTGTGTGTCAGTCCATACTGCTGTACTCCCACGTGTTCAGTTTGGGGGGGGGGGGGGGGCCCGCGCCCCTCCTTTTCCAATCGGGGGTGTAAAAATATATTAAAAATTTTGGGTA
>VOQJ01006623.1:63230-74461 GCA_015052665.1 Apistogramma diplotaenia
TGTGTGTTAGGGGTGGAACGGTCTGCAAAATCCACAGTTCTGTTCGTATTGCGGTTTTGGGGCTTTCTGTTCGGTATACCTTGGTTCTTGTAGTTGTCACCACTTCAGAAACACCACACATCAGATAATCCACCATTTACACTGTTTAAAATCACTATTCTCAAGGACATGTTATGTAGCCATGAAAGAATGAGGCGGTGTTGGCAGCAGGCACATCACTGTGATCGTCTTAGGTGGAAGCAAGGTGAGATTTTTGTAAAGTACAAGTGGAAACGTTGCTGATTTCAAAATGCTTTTCATTCAGCACTGGACTCTGTTTTTGGGGGTTTTTTTTGTCTTTTAAAATAAAGACAGAAAACAATTGTTCCGTTCCCTGATAGTCAGTTCTTATTGGAAAGGTTACTTTTCCACTTAAAATGTGTGTAGTACTTAAAGTACAATAAAGAAATATGGCTATTTAATATCAAAAGTTAAAGTGTGGCTCGAGTACTTACATGCTAAAATCCTGCATCTTCTGCCGTGAGGTTGCAGCTTCCTGGTGCTTTCATTATGGCTTTTACCCTGTCTGACCTTTTACAGAGAGGCTTTTTAAAAGCTGTGAGGAGCAGAGCCTCTCTTCCTTGCAGTGTCAATTGAGGTGATGTCACCCTAGATGAGCCAACACATTGGAAGTGTTGCAGCTAACATATGCGACACGTGTTGCCCCCTGCTTACACACCGTCTGAGTTTTATCCACCACTTTTTACCGCCGTCATCAAGGTAGCACTAAATTCAAACTGGTCCCACAAAGCAGACCGAAATGATGCTGCTACTGATGCATCCTCTTACTGTGGGCCTCCTTAGTCTTTACCGATAGCCACGTCCACGTCCTGCCTGCTACACCACACACTTTACCCTTCTGCCCCTTTATTTGGGTTACTGGCTCAAGGCTTTTTTGCAGATGACCCGATCCGAGCAGGACAGATGTTTTTTTCATGAAGCGTTCCATCCCTAAAGTGTGTTCATACATCTCTGTGTAAAAGCAGGTGAAATCCTCCCAGAGGCCTTATCATTTCTTCCTCCTGTCCTATTAAAAAGGTGGAATCTGCATCGCCCAGTCTGTGAAAATTCCACACAACCCCAAGCTGGAAGATTACGACAAAACCATCCAACAACTGCTGGAAACACAGCACTCGAGGGCAGTCATCATCTTTGCCAGTGAAGAAGACATACGGTGAGCGGCACAGCACATTCTGGCTTCACCCGTGTTGTTCAGGCACGCTGATGATTTGCTACATTGAGGTCTTTAATCTCTGAGTCGCAGCTCCTGAAGAAAGGCTAGAGGCACAGATTTACCATGTGCACGGGCTGCAACGCAAACATACCTATAACAACACAAACACCAGCATGCCTCTGAGGAGAAGTGGGAATACAGATCACAACAAAGCAACAGAGATATTGTTTCATTTACAATAACCCATGGGTAATGTTTACGTAAAAAACACACACACAAAATCAAACATTTACAGTGGTAACTGCAAATTCAGGGGGAACAACTAAAAGTGGATGATCAAGTGAAGGAAGAGGAAAAATAGGACAAATGTCTGTTTTCTTTAAATAACACATAAACACGTACCCACAAAACAGCTATCCTCTCAGCTTTTATGAGACAGCCTGCAGAACGGTGCATGAGATGGCTGTAATGTCCAAATAACTCCTTAAAGCTGGCTGAGCATCTGTGTAATAGATATTAGATTGCACATGCCTTTTGTGCTCTCTCCTAATAAACATGAATGTTCTTGCAGGGGAGTTCTCAGTGCCACCAAGAGAGCCAATCAGGTGGGCCATTTCCTGTGGATTGGATCTGACAGCTGGGGGTCCAAAAGCAGCCCGATCCACCAGCTTGAGGATGTAGCAGTGGGAGCAATCACTATACTGCCGAAACGCTCATCCATTAAAGGTAGGCGCACAGAAATTCACAATATTTTGTTACTTTGCTTCAATCATTCACTCATTAAGGGAGTTTTTATCCACCACTTGATTATTTGTTCATCAGTTTAAAGTGATTAAAGCTGAAAATAAGAAAATTGACATATGACTTTCCAAGCAAACACTGAATCTATTCCATAGTTTATTAGAATAGGTACTTTCAGCTGCTCCTTTATTACCAAGGGCTCACCAGGAGCAGGTGGATCTGCATTATTTCATCTGGCGCTGATTTTAAAGATGTCCATCCTGATATAAACTCCCATTTAAAAAAAACAAAAACATGCTGATTGTTTTCCAGGGAATAGGATGGATCCATTCTAAAATCTACAAACACTTTTGAACAAACAAACCATAAACAGAACTCACATAAAACACCGAAAATTACAACAGTAATGCATAGTCAGCTCTCCATTATCAGGACCTTTCAAAAAAGCAAAGCAAAGCAAGAAGAAAAGGAAAGAAAACTGTACCAAGATGGTAGATATATCAGGTTCCAATTAGTTCAAATAGGGTTCCCAAGTTTTGAAAAATTGACCTGACTTTGAATGTGATATGCATGTAAGATATTCTAATGGCACCAGCTCAAACAGCACTCTATGCCAGCCTTTAACACTCTTTTTCACTTCAGTAAGATCTTCTTCCTTGCAGAATACGGAGGGAGGGAGACAGTACAGTCTCCTATTTCTAATTGGTATACATCTAGCAGGCAGACCTAAAATAAGAGACTTTGGGTCTATCTCCATTTCCAGCTCTAACATATTTTCCATTTCTGATAATACATTAGACCAGTGTCTTTGCAGCTTATGACATGATCAAAGACACTGAGGTAGGGTACCAATTTCTGTCTTACATTTCGGGCTCAAGACTGGGGGTTGAAACTGTGTCTACAGTTGGGAGATATACAGTATGCATTCTGTGTACAGTGTTGAACTCTGCTGCTTTGGCACAATTACAAACTGGAAGTGAGTTAGCATATCTCCGCATGTCTTCCCATTCACTATCATTGATCGTGGCAGAATTATCGCTTTCCCGTTTATCTCTAAGGTCTTGCAAAAGCGCAGGTAGCGCAGCCTGCACAGTTCTCCTTTTAGCTGTTTGTAACAGCAGCTTCTCGAGAGGAGATGTTTCAAGATTACCAGCTAAGGTTGTGCTGTGCAATATATAATGTCTTATTTATGGATGGTGAAAGAAATGCAGTGTGGGGTTACCACCCGACAACCTTCCTGTTTAACTGAGGTTGGGGTTGGCACTAGGAATACACCACCCAAGGATCTTTCACCTGTAAAGCAAATGTGTTGATCACTACACCCTGGAGCCAATCATTAGTTCAGCAGAATAAGAATAATTATAACTTGAAGCATGAATCTGTCTATTAAATAAGCAGCTTTCTAAGATTATGGCTCTGACCACCTGTCAGTGTTCAGTCACTAGTTGCTAACTGCTCCATGTGTGCTACTGGGTGCCACACAGGTAGTATGTTTATGGGGTTTTTTTTAAATGAAAACAGATTCATCTTCAAAATAAGACTGGAAAACTCAATATTGAAAACAATAAAGCCCGAGTAATGAGCTGAAAAGATCCTAAAATACACAAAGCTGCCAAGAACTCCAGAGTTCCCTGTTGTTTCATCACACTGAATGATCCCGTTCACATTTAACAGCTGTTTCATCCGACAGATTGGATTTTAGTGAAAATAAGTACGCTCCAGAAAACACTTAACAGAGACGGATTGCTCAAAAAATCTGCAATGTTCAAAGACTATTAAGAATAAGGATGTATTTTTATTTACTTTCTTTCAACCCACTTCACCTCCCTGTGCATCATGTATTTCTGCTTCAGCAAACAATTTCCTGCATTTCTCTGAATGACTTTTGACATCCTGCAGAGAACAAGTATGTCCTTGTTGCTGTCTTTGACTGTGGGTTGTACATGTTCAGACTATAGTCAGTTCAGATAAAATTGCAAACACTGAAATAAGTTGCACGACTTCAGTCATCACAGGTACTGATGTCATTACAGAAAAATAAGGGGGGAAAAAAATCACTGCCTCAATGTCAAAAGAGACACTTGATGGGTTTGGGGAAAAGTACACAATTATTATTTCTTTGACTGTTTTAACATTTTATATCATTAATGTCTAGATGAAATGCCATTAACAACTCAGTTATTCTTTCAAACTGCAGTTTGAAAAAGTCTGCCCTGGAGAAAATGGAGGCGAACAAGGGAATTATACAGCTTCATTTGCCAAGACATGCAAAATTTACCACAGAAATATTCTCAGCGTGTGCCATCTATTTTAAGTTCTGTTCAGTGTCACAGTCCTAATAACCACTCATCATTACAATTGAGGAAATTTGAAAGGCTGGGTTTTATGAAGCTTTTCTTAATTAGGGGAGGTCTAGCCAGGACAAATGTACACTCTGGAGGCAGTGAGAAAATTATTCATCCACCATGCATTATTGATGGTCTTTGAAAGGAAAATCAGCTGAGTCATTCAGCTCTGATTAGCCATTATTACCTTTACCCACAACTCAGCCGGTGTGACTTGATAACAATGGATACACAGTGACATTAAAATGGGGAATTCAGACTGTCCTCTGGATGCTATAAAATACATCAGACACTATCAGCCTATCGGCCAAATATGGTGACATTTAACAACGGCTGTGACTGATATTTATCTGTGGCATTACATCAGTTTGATTTTAAATGTTCAAATGTGGCATTATGAAGAATTGAAAGACTTTGAAACAATGAGAAGCATTATGTTTGCAATGACAAATTCTGGATTTTCCTGGCACTAAAAGGGAAATAACATCATTTCATTTAGTTTCTTCCATTTATCCACTTCACGGTCACAGTGGGGCTGGAGCCTATCCCAGCTGCCACGGAGCGAGAGGCGGGGCCGCCAGTCTATCTCAGGGGGAATTACCCACAAAAAATACTAAATGTGAATATCAGCTATGAGCCTTCTTTTTTTTTTAAATATAAACACAGGCATCAACTCAGAATACCAGAACTGGTGCAACCCTGTTGCATAAAAAATTGTTTGCCCAGAAACAAAAGTAAAAAATGACTGCACCAGCAAGCTTGCAGTGAAGTTCTGTCCCAGCTCGGTTTGCTGACCCACATTGGATGAAGAAATTCACCGCACAGGCTTTCCTTTGCTTTGTTGTAGCCGGTTGTTTCTCATGAAGCTAATTCTTCATACAGGCACCAAAGCCCTGCTGAAATGTGTGTTAAGTTAATATATCATGCCTTCCATCCATCTCTGTTGTAATGGATTTTATGAAGTGAAGAAAACCCGCTCAGCACCTACAAGCACCTCACAGCCCGCGGAAGCAGGCTTCAGCATCGCTTACTGTCCCTGCGTTATTTATTCTGCATCCTGGTTTTTAATTAGTGTAATTTCCTAGATGAAAGAAGTGATTAAAGTTCCACGGGGTTTGAGAGGAAGAGGAACAACCATAGTCAAATTTTGATGAGGTAGTGCTTGCCGGTGTGGTTCCTACACCTAGCGAACAGCGCTACACCGCCACCACGCTAAAACTTTCAGTACATTTCCTCCAGCCCTGAATTGGTTGGTAATTGGTCCGGAACTGAGCCATTCTCTTCTTTCCTCTCTTCCAGGTTTTGATGAATACTTTACTGCACTCACCCTCGAGAACAATCGCAGGAATGTGTGGTTTGCTGAGTTTTGGGAAGAAAATTTTGACTGTAAGCTACTCAGTGCGTCAAAGAAGGAGGACACCAGCCGGAAATGCACAGGTATGTGGATGTGAAATGAACCAATTATGAGTATCTCTGCAGTACACGAAAAGGTGATGTAGAATTTCACTCTACCGTGTCAGGTTGACGTGAACTTGACCTTTTGCTTGCATTCGGAGCTGAACTGCAGATACACTGTGAGGTTGTTTTATTTTTTATTTTTTTGGTCTGCTGTGCAACCAGAAAGTCTAACACCAGGTGTTTCCACCCAGCGGGTGCAGGACAGGCAGAGTTTATTATTAGAATAATAATGCACCACGTGTCTTGCTACAGTTACAGACTGTCTGCTCCTGTGGCTAATGTCCTGTAACTCTTTAATCCCACATTCCCTCAATTCCCCCTTAACACAGTCACCTTGGCAGCTCAGCACAGTAACTGAGCCGGAGTATAATTTATTTAGCTTGGAAGATTATGTCTTCTGCCCTAGTGCTAGTAGTATTAATGATAGTCTTGTTTTATACAGTGATGCATGCTCAGTTTTACCTAAACTTGCCCACCAGTGGTGTGACAGGCGTTGCACTCCATCTATTATCCACGTGGATGATGCCTGTGATGTGGGAAGCTCTATTAATCTTGCTTGCATACATGATGATGGTAATACCAGCGTGACACAAATTACTATTTGCTGAAGGATTTTGTTTCCTTTATAATCTCCTGTTTGGTGTCTTTTATTGTGTCAAAGACAAAAAAAATGCTGTGAACCCCACAAAACCTCTGTAAAATGACTACAAATGCCTTTTATGTTTTCTTCAGTTCTGCTGAAAGTGGCCGTACAAATGTTTATATATTGTCTCTTCTCGAACATCAAGCCGAGTTGATATTTATGAATATTGAATACCAACAAGAGGGTGTTTTTCACTGCGAAGACTGTCCGTCGAGCAGCCTGTACAGAGCTCAGAAAATCAAAAAGGTCATGTGTGGGCAGAAATGTATGTTCTTAGAAATGGAATGTCAGTGCAGATTGCTTTTGAGCTCCTTTATTTCATCGAAATATTCTGCATCCTTTTATGCTGTGCAGCCAATTACCATCACCGAAGTCTCCTGTGAACAGCTATAACTGGGGAGGAAATCATCTTTTAGTCTCCTTTTTGATGAGGCTTTTTTTTTTTTTTGTTAAGTGGGAGTGTGAATATTTCAATTACAATGATAATGATGTCGATGATTATTATCATTAAAAGGAGTTGTAGTAGTTTGCTTGCTATAATTTTCATAATTTTACCCTTTGAAATGCAATGCAGTTTGCAGCAAAAACTTGTAAGCTTGTGCGTTACAGTACATATTCAATCAGTGTATCAGCAGAACAGGGCAGAACCTTTACAGCAGCCTGTGGTGAAGGGGTGGTGCACTTGGATATGAAAGAGCAGGAGGCCACTGTAGAAGAATCTAAAGTTCATGATCTTCATCCTCTTTCAGATGGGACAAATGAGGTCCATTATTAGATATGCATTACTTGCTAATTCATCATAGTAATTAAATCTGAGTCTACTGTATTTGTCATAAACACTTTCTCGTGTCCCAGCTTCATATATTCCTCTTGGGAATTAAATGTGTTTTCTTGTTTCCTCAGCCACGTTGTCGCTTTAGGTGCAATTCCGTTAGAATCAGAACAGAAGTAACAACAACAAATGACAACCTGAGCAATGAAAAAAGGAAGTGGAGATGACAGAGAGAGCTCCGGGAATGTAACATCTAATGGTTCATGATGCATTTGGCTCTTAGTCCTCCTCTTCCTCTTCTTCCCTCAGGCCAGGAGCGCATCGGGATCGACTCCAAGTATGAGCAGGAAGGGAAAGTGCAGTTTGTGATTGACGCAGTGTACGCCATGGCCCACGCTCTTCACAACATGCACCGAGACTTATGTCCCGATCATCCTGGCGTTTGTCCGCAGTTGGAGGCGGCAGAGGGAAAAACTCTGCTGAGGTACATACGCAACACCAGCTTCAATGGTGAGTGACACATTGTAAAAGTTCCTATTTTTACAGGCTGTGCCGATAAGAAAAACAAACTCAACAATTATGGTATGACTTAAATGTTTTGGACAGCATTTAAAGCTCGTACACCCGAGAGTAAAGCATGTTAAAATTCATTATCAGCTACTTATCGTTGCAGCTGCACTTCATTCTGTTTTCTTACTTAACAGCATAAGCAGTTTCTGTCCAGCAGCTTTCAAGCTCTGTTTTGGAGCGAGAGGATAATAGAATCAAGTGAAAGAGAAGCTATGCAAACATTTATTCACTCATGGATTAATCATCTATAAGCATGCCGTGGCTAAAAAATAGTCGGGTTCTTTTCAGTGGTTTTTAATAGTTTTGTGGACTATTTCTAGGCCATGCATAGTGACTATATAAAGTCTGATAGTTACCCAGATCGCACCAATAGCGAAATATGGTCTGCATAGTTCACTTCAAAGGCACCGGGAGCTTTTGGAAGAAGAAAGAGCATCCTCCTTGTTCTGAGTCTTTACTACAAGCTAACTGTGTCCTGGTTCCAGCTACATATTCTTTGTAAATGTTTTTACACATGGATTTTAGCCAGGAATTAGCAGAATCAAGTGAGGACATTGTCTGAAGTTGGAAAAAGTCTGATTAGTTTTGGCTTAATGAAGGGACCTGCCTGAATAGATGAGGCAGGAAACAAAACACATGGATTATGGCGTAATTAAAGTACTGTTTACACAAGGGTGCGGTTGGATATTGTAACTAACTTTGTCCAAGAAAACTGGCAGACCCTTTAATGTCCTATCCGACTAATTTGGATCTTTGCATTGCCATATGCAGCCAGTGCTGAGAAAAGTCTGGGAGTGTATGTGTAAAAGTCAGTCTATTGATTATAACTTGTGGTAATAAGACGCCTAATCATATTTAAAATAGTTGCTTTTTGTGATTTAGAGAGAGACAAAAGCAATAGTCTGAACATAGAAGCCAGTTATCTCCTCTGTTATGTGTCAGATATGTAACATTTTGCATCGATATGATACTTGATGGGCCTGCTTGTACTTGAACGCGTACATTATTCATCACTGTACAGAAAATTGAAGATCCTTAACAATTAATGCCAAATGGCTTTTAATGGCAGCTGTTCTAAAATGCAGGAGAGCACCGAAGATGAGAGCCAGCTGACAGACGAATTTAAAACACAGAAACCTTTGTCATTACAAATCTGCTGGCATGTATGTCAGCCTGTGATCATTAAAGGCTCTTTTGAAGTACACGGTGTCTTCACAAAGTGTTCTAGATATGATTCAGCTAGCTTTTAGATCTTAGTGATTCAAGTGTGAGCATAATCTTCTCTGGAAACTTTAGAGGTGGACCCAGCTCAGCATGTCTTTTCTTAAGTATTAGAACAAAACCCTGTAGTGTATTATATGTAGAAATATGTGGGACATGTGTACCTGTGTATACTTCACTCAAAAGACATATACTTGTGATTTAATTTGGGTGGATGGATGGAGACCTAGTCATTTAAACTTACACTCATGACTGAAAAGAAACTTTATTCAATTTAATGTCATTTAAAACAAAATAAATAATATGGGGCATATTATTTCACTGCAAAGAAATAGTAAATAAACTTTCTTGAGGATTTTTCTATTGAATGCACTTACTCAAAAACAGAGATCAAGTCTCTGTTTTCCTTGAACCTGCGGCGCATATTTAGCGCCCTTATTAATTCACGTCTAGCTTGAGGAATTTGAACAATTAAATTTCCAGCGTGGTAATCAGACTAAATTTCCATTTGATTTCATTATTCGCTCAGAGATCCTGTTGCTCCTGTTAGCTGGTATCTATTCGAGTAGGGTTGTTTGTTCAGTCACATATCCATCCCACCAATGTCATTTTTCAGTCACAACAGAAGCCGTGTGTTAGGGAAGAGTTAACAGTTTTCACAACAATCCCATAATTATGCAGTGTTTTGTTATTTAAGCAGTAATACCACACAGCTCTTTCTTTTTTGTGGCAGTTGTTTTTACTTGAATTTTTCTGGTTCTTTCAGCAATATATTCCTATTTTTGAAAAAAAAATTCTACAGAACTCTTAATTTGCTGTGTTTTATATCCAACAATCAGACAACCTCCTACAGTATGAGCAAGCACTCGGTGACACTGACAAGGAAAACCACCCTTTTAATGTTGAGAAATCTCACCCCACAACCTCCACAGCTGGTTGTGGGCTGAGGAGAAAGGGAAGAGGGAAGAAAAACTGAGCGTGGGGAGACGGGACAAAACAAAGGTAGAGAAAAGACAAAAAATTTAATGACATGCTGCAATCATCCAGACAAACAGGCCTAGTTCAATTGCTTTTAAAATTGTTATTGCAAATACTCATTCATCAAAACTTTCAGAAGCAAGTTTTGATGAATGAGCACCAATTTAGCGAGCCAGCATTTGACTGAGGGCTGCAGAGGAAAAAAATCAATCATCAAACAGTTTTTGTTAGCATTTGAAATGTTGCTCTTTAAAGGATGGGCTTTTATGTTGATAATTTTGTGCTGCTTTATAGTTTGGTAACCGTCAGTGAAGTGGCTATTGCAGTTTTCAGTACTGGTTGTCATTTTTAGGAAGGTTCAGAAGAAACAAAATTGAGAAGAAATGCTTCCTTGGACTCGATCGGCATTGATGTGTAAAAGTATGATATTAACTGTGGATAAATAAAATGTGAATTCTTTCCTTGTAGCAAGTATGCGCAGCATAAGGGCCACCACTGACCTGCAGGCTTGACTTAGAGAACCTTTGCTGTAGATTATTTCTGCAAAATGATGAAACACAAATTTCCAACTCTTAGGATTTCCCCAAGTTCATTGTTTTCACTCAAAACACTCATTTTAGGAAACTAAAGAAATGTACTGTACACTTTAAATATTTTCTTTTTGCAAATTATATACACTGTATTGCCAGAAATATTAACTCACCCATTCAAATTACTGAATTTAGGCCATTTCCATGGCAGCTGTATCAAATCGAGCGCCTAGGCATGCAGACTGCCTCTATAAACATTTATGAAAGAATGTGTTGCTCTCAGGAGCTCAGTGAATTCCAGCATGGTACTGTGATAGGATGACATCTGTGCAACAAGTCCTGCCATGATATTCCCTCACTGCTAAATATTCTATTGTCATCTGTTAGTGGTATTGTAACTAAGTAGAAGCGATTGGGAATGACAGCAACTCATTAAGTTATAAGCCTCCTAAAATGACAGAGCCGAATCGGCAGATGCTGAGGCAGCATAGTGTGGAGAGGTCGGCAACTTTCTGCAGACCTCCAAGAACAGTACATAGAAACTTCATGGAAGGGGTTCCCATGGCCAAGCAGCTGCACCCAGGCCTTACATCACCAAGCGCAATACAAAGCGTCAGATGGAGTGGTGTAAAGCACGCCGCCACTGGATTCTACAGCAGTGGAGACGCGTTCTCTGGAGTGACAAGTCACACACAACAGGAGAACAGTACTTGTTTGGTGCAGAGGTTGCGGGGGTGGGGGGGGGGGGTTGGTAGGGGGG
>VOQJ01006624.1:19437-31970 GCA_015052665.1 Apistogramma diplotaenia
TTTACCGGCTGTGGTGGCCCCTCCCCCCCCCCCCCCCACCTTTCAGACCCCCTCCTGCCTCTCCTAAAAACTGGAGCGAATGTCCTCACTACAGCGCCGCGACTCCAAACGAGTGCTTTTTCGACGAGAACCACACCACGATCTGGACCTATTACAGAGTCCAGCTGCGCTCCGGAGACCAAGCCGTCGTCTACGATGAGACCACCTTCTTTGTTGAAGACATCGGTGAGCTCACATTTTCACATTTAAGGTGACTTTTGTGTCCCGGTTGTGGTGGCTGCTTTTCCAGCTATCTCACTCCTGCCCACAGCCCACAAAGCTGCAGATGTTTATCAGTTTGAATGGTTCTCCAAACAAAGGAGGAACCTGATTTTCTGCAGTGTGCTCTGCGCTCGGACAAAACTGCATGAGCCTCATTAAGGATTTTTTAAAAGTTGTGGAAAGTACATTTTTAGTGATTAAAAACATGCCTTATTATTCAGTTATTTGCCGATGTATCGCTATTGTTGTTACAGGCGAAGAGACCCGAGCTTTTCTCCTGCTGCCTCGTGCTGATCAAAGCTTTCAGCTCTTTATGAAACATCACAACATTTAGTTCGGATCCTTATAGAAATATCTAAACAGGCCTCCAGAGAGGACAGATGACTTTCATGCACTGATGTGTTGATGTCATTTTTCCTTTGGTATTGTTTAGTGTAGACCTGTTTTCACAGCAGCATCTGCAACAATGTGCCTTCAGCTTGGTGCCAGCTGTCTGTCTGAACATGTCTGAGCACTCAGGACATCGGCGGCTCGCTCCTCTCATTCTCTCAGGCTGATGTCAGGTTGTGAAATCTTGTTTCAGCCTGGCTTTGCGAAGCAGGAGATTTATTACCGTTGCTTTCATGCGTGCAGCGTTCTGGTGTCTGCTTGCTTTTATGTGTACAGTGAAAGAGACAGTCAAGGACAGGATTATTAATGAATGAATGAATTCAGTGCAGCGGAGCACTTCCTGACTCCAGCCCTCTAACTGATGAGAACGTCTAAAGAGACTTTGTGTTCTGCAGTGGAACCGGATCCCCCCGTCAGCCTGAACTGGACACTGCTGAACGTGAGCTTGACCGGCATTCATTTCGACATACTGTTGAGCTGGAAGCCTCCGCGGTCCTCGGATGTGGAGATGGGGTGGATGACGCTGCAGTACGAGGTTCAGCACCGTGACAGTGGGAACGAGTGGGAAACGGTACGTGTCTCATCAGTCTGATGCCTGAGAGGAGGAGATGCTGACGCACCGTGTCAAGCTTTCGAACCTCACTTTTCCCACCACAGGTCGGCCCCGTGAGGAGCACACATCGCTCCCTTTACGGACTTCAAACCAACGTTAACCATGAAGTTCGGGTCCGGTGCAAAATGCTCGGTGGGAAAAAGTTCGGAGAATTCGGCGAATCCATATTCATCCACATCCCATCAAAAGGTAAACTCACTGCACTGTTTCCAAATGCAGCATTTTTGTTTGTAATCTGATGTCATGTTGTTTTGTCTTTTTTATGAAGTTTTAAGTAATTTTTTGTGTCCATTTTTTTTCTCATCAGTTTCAAGATTTCCAGTGGTGGCTTTGCTCGTCTTTGGCGCCTTGTGCTTAGTGGGCATCCTCATGTTTGTTATCATATCACAGCAAGAAAAGTGAGCATTTTGGGCTTCTTTGCCTGACTGTATCTGCAGCGAAGTGCTGCAAAGGCAGTGAACAACCAAGAAAAATCTGCACTCTTATAATGAGCTCTGACATCAAGCTTGTTTACTGTTTTTTTTTTCATGCATTGTGTGGAATTTAACATTCTTCTCTTATTTATTCATCAAGGCTGATGGTTATTCTTTTGCCTCCTGTTCCTGGACCCAAAATCAAAGGAATTGACCCTGAGCTGCTTAAGGTGCTCACCTCGTTCCTCCCATTTATTGTTACGTACAGTAATATATTGTTGAAATGATTCTACAGGATAAAGACAGGTCACAGATTTTAACCCTATTTGCTTTCCCACAGAGTGGAAAGCTTCGGGAATTGACCTCAATCCTCGGTGGTCCCCGTGATTTGAGGCCGGAGCTGTACAACAACGACCCCTGGGTGGAATTCATCGACCTGGACATCGAAGAGCAGAGCGACAGGCTGACGGACCTGGACACAGACTGTCTCATGAACCACCCCCTGTCTCCCAACTGCTCTCCGCTCTCGATTGGCTTCAGAGACGACGACTCGGGTCGCGCCAGCTGCTGCGATCCGGATCTGCCCTGCGACCCAGAACCATCACCGTTCCTCCCTCTCGTCCCGGGCCTGGCCCTCAGTCAGGAGACATCGTGCCCTACAACGTCTGAGCCGAGCTCCCCGGTCCAGAGCTCCAGCCCTGGAGAGCTTCCTTCATTCATCTCAGGCAGAGAGGCTCTGTATACCCAGGTGAGTGAGGTGAGGTCATCTGGCAAGGTGCTGCTCTTACCTGAGGAACAGACCGAGGTGGAGAAAGTCCCGAGCAGACACAAAGAGGCTG
This sequence comes from Apistogramma diplotaenia, assembly GCA_015052665.1. Lineage (NCBI taxonomy): Eukaryota > Metazoa > Chordata > Actinopteri > Cichliformes > Cichlidae > Apistogramma > Apistogramma diplotaenia. The sequence goes on from VOQJ01006624.1 coordinate 21,954, forward strand.
ACGTTATGGAAGAGAAAACGAAAGAGTTTCAGCTGCTTGTCAGGAACGGAGATCACAGAGACTACACCTCGGAGATCAACACAGGAAAAATAAACCCAGAATTATCCACGGAAACGTTCCAGACATCTCCGTCACATCACCACGACCCCAACACCGCCCCCACGCCCCCGCTAACCCCTGCTCCTGTTTACACAGTGGTCGAGGGTGTTGACAGACAGAACAGCCTCTTACTGTCACCGAACTCAGCACCAGCCCCACATCTGATAATCCCAAAGAACATGCCGACACCAGACGGCTACCTGTCCCCGGACTTTCTGGGAAATATCACCCCATGAATCAGTACGCAGAGTCAAAATCTGGAGACCTTCCTCTGCTTCCTTTCAGTGTTGAAAGGTGAACATGGTTGGAAGACTTTCTTTACTCTGACTGTGGAAAAGGGAAGCATTAAAAGGGAAAGTTTGAGGTCAAACTGCCTCAGTATTTTTATAACAGTCAAAAATCAGGTCTTCAAAAACACAAGTACTTTTGTTAAAGCAGTATTACATATATATATATATATATATATATACACACACATACACACTACAGGTCAGAATGTCCATTGAACAAGCTCAAAGGCAGCATCATTCATGAAGCTATTTTGACTAATAAATGCCAGTTAAACATCGAACATACGTTTATTTATTTTGGTTTGCATTTGATAAGTTGGAAAATGTAGTTGTGGTCTCATTTTCTTAAATCTTTGCCATTTTTTGTCACTTGGTGCTTAAATCTAAAACAGGACAAATAAAATAACTGCAGTCGTACAAATCCCTGCAGTCTTGTTTACTATCACGCTGTCATCCTGCCGGGTCTTATATTAAAAAAATATTGACTAATGCAGCCTTGTATATTGTGTATATATTAAGACTGGATATATTGAAATCAGGCTTTGGTTAATACCAAGTGAAACAAGTCGATTCCGTTTTTATTTTATTACTTTAGGCTTTAAGATCAACTTTTCCTCAGTGTAAATGTAGCTGCAGCCACTAAAGCTTTGTTTTATAAAATGCTCATCTGAGACAACATGAAAGAGAATAAAGCATGATTTATTAGTGAGGATAAACGGGAGCCTAATGTAAGATTATCTTTGATTTTAATAGTATCACATACTGTGATCTTAAAAACTGAAAGGTTTTGAGAGCTAAAACAATATAAACTAAAAGTCTTATGCTCAGTCAGTATTTGTGTTTCTCTTGTTTTGTTTTTTTAAATATTTCTAGTTGGCTCGATCGTGCATTTGATGCGAGGTAAAACAGAAGAAAGGCTGAAGGTTTATAATCAGTGTTTATTTGTATGGTTATTCCAACTGTCCAAGAGTTGTCAAATAAAAAAATATGGAGAGAGATTTTTGGCTCTGTGTGTCTTTATTAATTTTAAACAAACAGCCCAATTGTAATTTTTAAAAAACTTTTATGATTTTTTTAAAAAGGTTTAATAGTAAAATATAATGTAGCCATTGAAACAACTCCCACAATTTTATGTTTTTGTCGTAAAGGTGCCTCATTCACGCACATTTAAATAAACTGCAGATGTCCGGAAGCTAGCTGTACGGCTAGCAAAGCGTTAGCTCAGTAGCCAGATAAGCGGGGAACGTCATTGGCTTAATATTGGTGTGACTTTAAAGAAAAAACCGATAAAAATTGCTTACTGACTCGCTCTTTGTCAAACTTAAAAGATGACAAAGCTAAACTGCATTAATCTTGACAAATTTATGGAGGAGTTTTGTCGACTGGAACAGGTAATTTAGGTTAGCCTGTTAGCGAGCTAACTCCTTAATAGCTAACAGGCTAAGCTAATCGTAAAAGTAATGATAAATAGAAATTTCTATCGACATTTATAGAGGGGCTTTAATAAGTTATGAAATTGCGTTTTTTAAAGTAGTTTTGTTAGTGTTTGTTATTGTTTGTTCTTATTTTTTCAGTTTTTGTTAGCCTGCTAGTCAAAAGTGTGATTAAACTATAACCAGGCCGTGATTTGAACATACTGTGATATGTATTCAATATAGATTGTACTTTATAAAAAACGTGCATGAATCTCTGTGGGGTCATTGTGGATTTGAGTGTTATTCCTGGCCTTTATTAAACAGAACATAACGGAGGTTAATGGCAGAAACGGCATGCTGCAGATCGTGTTGGAGGATGCCAACAGAAAGGTGAAGTTTTATCAGACCAAGGAGAAGAGTCTGATTGAGGGTGAGTTTTAATATTCAAAACCTGTGGTTCACTTTGATAACATGTCCCTGTGGTGGTGCTTTTGACTGTCCGCCCTTCTCTGTTCAAGAGTACAGTTGTCGGGCTCGTATTTTGGGGAATTTAATCAGAACCAGACCCAAAAAAAAAAGTAAAATCTGGGTCCATCTTAGATTTTTTTTAGTAGAAAATTCAAATTTTGTTCTGCTTGGACCCTACAAGTAGTCTCATATGACACATAGTTATTCAGTGATACTGAGCTGAGTGTTACATCTTTCAGACAGCTGTAGAAGTAAAGCTCACAGGGATTACTTGTACATACTTGGATTTGGAAAACGTTTTAAGTTTGCAGGAGAAAAACAAAAGAAATGTGTTTAAACAGTGTAATTTATTAAATTAATTTATATTGTACTAATAGAAATATATGTGGCACCTAAACAGAGTTTTTATGAGTTTTTTCTTTCAGAAAAAGAGAGCCTTCTTGTCACAGTGAACAGACTGCAGCAGACACTGCAGGAGCAGTGCAACCTCAGAGGTGTCGTAGCAAACACACATTTAGAATCGCAGTAAAGAACCCCCTCTAAGGTTTTACACATCAGAACTTAATAAAAATGAAGTAAATACAACCTGAGATGAACGTCGTCATTTTTGGCACACCAGCACAAGCAGTGAATACAACTCGGCATGTAATTCCTGTTTTTAACAGATGGAGGCAGTATTGTGTAACCAATGTCTGCCAACTTTAAAAAGTGAAAGATTAAATGATTAACCAATCACAGCTCCTGCTGTGTGATGCCAACGGCATTGGTGGAGGTCTCAGGTGACACACGGTGTTGCCAATTTAGAGACTTTTTTTCCCCAAAAAGTGACTAGTGAGAAATTTAGCAACTTTTGCCGGTGACTTCGGCGACTTTTTGAAAGCCCGGAAAGCGGAAATCCTCCACGACGCCCTGGTCTGTGTACATATACACACAGCGCTTCCCAGCTCTGCGGGAGGTCATGCGGTGTGCAGCAGTTACCGCATCTCTCGCTGGTGAGCTCAACGACTGTTTGTGTATGTTGCTCTTTGACCCTGATGACGCTCCACCTCACCTGCAGCTACACCTGCAGCTGGAGATGACTGAGCTTCAGTATGACACCTGCATCTCTCTTGTGTTTTTTACCAGTTTGTTTGCTGTATTTATACTAGTGTAAATGACTTTTGACTGCAGTCTGCTTACCGATATAAACAGACACATTATACATTTATTTTTGGCAAATGATGACTTTTTGACCCCGGCAGCTGGATAAGATCGAGTTTCCAGAGACGAACAAAGAAAATGTTTGGCTCCGCGTGTTTGCATGTGCAGCTTTTCTCTGTTCTGAATTTAAACAAGAACACCTTCAGATCCAGACTAAGCGACTCCACCCACGTGACATTTTGCACACGTCTGCCACCTGCCTCGGTTACCTGTGTGCCCTTCGCATTAGTGTCAGTGTTCACAGCAGTATTTTACTGTTTCTCTATGTTATAAATTTCAGTTGGAAATTCAGAGCTTTTGTCTTTTACTGATGTGACGCTGTGCATCATGGTGGTGTTTTGCAACCTGGCAACTGTTTCAAACAACTCATACTCGTCCAGTCTGTTTTACTGTCATGCATTTTAACATTTACCACGAGGCCTGCAGGGTCTGCGAAGTATCTTTTAGCTGATATGTAAAACCTTAGGATTTTACCATAAATTCTGATCGTGGATACTCATTTAACATAAAAAATAAACTGGGACACTAGTTACAACATCATCTTCTTCATGTTTCAGTGGAGAATGAGCGACTCAAGAATGATGTAACAGATCTGAAACTGCAGAATGAGAGAACAGCAGAGGTAAGAACAGCACTCACAGGCTGTACAAGTGCACTGTGTTTCCAGAAGTGTTCACTCATCTGCCTTCACGCACACGAGTAACATCCCATTCTTAATCCATAGGCTTTAATATGAGGTCGGCTCACTCTATAGCACCTTCATCTCCTGAAAAAGGCTTTCCACAGGTTTAGGATTGTTTATCGGAATTTCTGACCATTCTTCCAGAAGTGCATTTTATGAGGCCTGGCTCACAGTCTCTGCTTTAATTCATCCCAAAGCCGTTCACTCGGGCTAAGATCAGGACTCTGTGCAGGTGCTCGGCCATGGAAAGCTCGCTACACACTGTTGCTGTCGTTCCCAATCACTTGCACTTCTTGTTATAATCCCACTAACAGGTAACTGTGGAACATTTAGCAGTGATGAAACTTCCTGACTGGACTTGTTGCACAGGTATCATCCTGTCACTGTAACACGCTGGAATTCACTGAGCTCCTGAGAGCGACACATTCTTTCACAGATGTCTGTGGAAGCACTCTGCATGCCCAGGTGCTTGCTTTTGTACACCTGTGGCCATGGAAGTGATCGGTGAGTGGGTGAGTGAATACCTATGAAGCAAGATTAATGGGTTTGTGTGGTATCTGCAAGCGTCTGAAGATGTGTTTTTATCTGGATCTCCATGGTAACATGCCGAACACACATCCAGAGCAGGTTTTCATGTTATGTTCAGAGTTTCGTGAATGACTCTATGAATTATTAATAAGGATAATAAAAAATAATGACCTCTGTGTAAATGGTCCCTAACTAAAACAAATACAAGTGAAGAAACTGTCAATCAAACTTAGTTTCAACATGTTGAGAGGAGTGAAAACATGTGTTCTTACTAACATTTAAACACGTTGCTCAGTGGCCTGTGTTGTTATCAGGCTGGAGAGGCTGAAGTTCAGCGGCTGGTTGCAGAAATGAGAGCAAAAGCAGAGAGACACAAGAGGGCGCTAGAGGATCTGAGACAGCAGTGTCGGAGGGAGGCGGAGGATGCCCACAGGGAGCATTTTAATCAATGTAAGGCCTCACAGAGCACTCAATGCACCGAGACAGTGGCTCAGTTCCAGTGAACCCACTGCACCCTCAGACACAACATTGATGCTCCTAAACAACACAGGCTAGATTTGAAAACATTGTCAGCTTGCAAGAGCCTTGAACGAAGTGCATTTAGACATTTAAGCTCAGATTTAATGGAGTCTGTGTGCTTCTTCCTCTCATTTAGGCTACAAACTTGCTTGGGGGGGTGGACTTGAATGAATGAGAGCGGTGATGTTAGGCAATATTTCATGGAAAACTGACACCATATTTAAATGATTTACAGTCCTTGAGTCCTGTTGCAAGACACAGAGAGCTAATGAGAAATCCACTGCATTTTTTATCTCATATATTCGAACCTCAGCTCAGTTTTTTCCTGCAAAAGCCAGCTTGACAAGCTTGATATCAGCCAAGATGAACATAAAAGTGCTTTATTTTACTCAGTGGAAGGTAAAGATGCCAAATGTAAGAAGCTGCTGGAGAAAAAGGATGTTGAACTGGAGGACATGAAGAAGAAGCTAAAAGATCAGGAAAGGGAGCGACAGAGTGAACTCCTGAAGTTACAGATGGAGGTGAATTCAATTTTAACTACGAAACGTCGTTTAATGCAGATCTGCATAAATATCTCTTTGTTTCTTAAAATAAACTCTATAGACAGTGTTTTATTATCAGGGTTAAATCATGTCGGACTGCTTATTCAACAGATGTTAAATCTGCACTCATGAATAACATTAATGGCTCACACAGGTGTTTCGTTTTGAGTTGCTAGTTTCAGCGTGAAGCTCATTGTTTTTCTCGTGTGTGTGTGTGTGTGTGTTTTTGTGTTTTTGCAGTTTGGTGCAAAGTTAGCCAGAGTCCAGAGTTCAGCTCAGTGGAGCCAACAGCAGCCGCATCAGCAGCAACATGGCCCCAGCCTTCTTCCTCATAGTGTTTTTAAGAGGGTAAGCAGCCCACGCAGAGCCTGTTACACCCCCCCCCCCTTTTTTTAAACCCATACAAACAGAAACTGCAGGCTCTGTAACTCAGCGTCTGCACTGAATTATATCCCACAAGTCCATTTGTGTGACTCATGCTAGCAATGTACCAATGTGTCATAAAAACATCAACTGAGAGAAAAGCAAAGTCCATTAGGTCTGACCCAGAACTCTCATCTTGTTAGTGCTCATGTTTCAAGTAATCAGATTACTTCTTGGTGCACTCTTTGAGCTTGTCAGCTTCAGCAAAGCTTTGACAGACATAATTTTCACCTTAAATGTCACGTCTGTGTACGTCTGTTCTTATTTGACCACTCGGAGCATCAGTTACTCTGATTTGACCTCATAGCTGCTGAGTATTTGTGCCTGGCGCATCATAAAGGGATGGACACCCTCCTGCAGCCTGTGGTGTTATAAACAATGCTCAGCTGGTACTGAGGTGCCAAGAATAATATCATTCCATCACCACCAGCAGCCTGAGCTGTTGATCCAGGGCAGGATAGATCCATGTTCTTCATGCCAGGTTCTGAGCCCACCATCTGAGTGCAGCAGAACTCGAGACTCACCACACCAGGCAACATTTTTCCAGTCTTCTGCTCATTCTTTGAGCCCCTGTGAATTGTAGCCTCGGTTTCCTGTTCTTAGTTGACAGGAGCGGCACCTGGTGTGCTCTTCCAGCTGCTTCAAGGTTCGGTCTTATCATATCGAGTTACTGTTGTCTTCATATCAGCCCGAGGCGGCCTGAACATCCCAGTCGGACCCAGAGAAAGCACCGCTCACTGGATATTTTCTCCTCTTAGTGTTCAAAGTTACCTAAAACGCTTTCTGACTCATTCCGTTATACGGATTTGATTCGCAGTCACTCAATACAAGACAAGCCAGTATTTATAGGACGTGCTTTTTATGCCAGCAGGGATTTTGTGTTTTAAGAAATGTGCTGTATGTCTCGTTGTGTTGTTCTCAGAAGCTGCAGTTTTTCCAGGAGGAGAAGAACAAGGAGATTTTGGCTCTGCGTCAGAGAATCAAAGAGCTGGAAGACAATCAGCAGCGTGCCAGCAGCACCCAGGACGGCCGCTTAAAGAGGAGAAAGGTTTAATTTGTTCAGATGCTAACGAGCCGCATGACCCGCCTGTGTAGGTGCACGAGTGCCGCAGAGTGGTCTGAAGTTTTCAGATTGTGCCTCTTTAACGGGACATTGCTTTTGCAGCGTCACTAGACTAGATTTGCACATTCGCTTCCTCACAGGTGACCAGTGTGCAGAGAGTCGCTGTATTCCTGCCTAATGATTTAATCCAATTAGTCTCCCGCAGGGGAGGATGGAGGAGAGGGGCGTGTACATGAAGGAGTAGTGCAGTTGTGAATGAACTGGCTGATTCAAGGAATTAAATCTGTTTTCATTGCAGAAATCATTATTTCTGTTATTTATTCCCCTTTGCATTGATTTTCCAGGTCAGTTCCTGAGGCCTGTTTGCGCAGTCATTCATTCTCAGTAGTTTTTGGTCCTGAGCACCATTAATTGACCATAATGAGTATTAAAAAGTGCCATCTTACTGGGTTCAAAATGCTTTTTTTAAGTAACAGCGTGTCTGCTGGAAGAGTTTATCTGCTGCAGATAACTGAAGACGTAATGATGGAGTCACTGTGACACTGAGCTTAGAGCAGCAGCAGGAAAATGATGACAGGCTGGTTTCAAAATAAAATGGTGATAACCAAAACTCAAGCAAACCAGCAGGTGATGTCACCTGTGACGGTGTCCATCTTTATGCGCTGTGTTCTCGGTACGAAGGTGATGTGACAGTTGGCTGGTTTAGCTTTGCACAAATACTAGAAAGAGGTACTGTAGCAGTTTTAGTAGTTAGTGGTTACTTTTAGTAGTACAACAGTAGTTTTATGTGAACCAATGCAAACCGTAGTGCTGAGCAGGAGCTCTACTCTATAAAAGCAGAGTTAATTATGATTTTGTAAATAGTTGGATGCGTTTTGACTGCTGACTGCTGTCCCACCACACACGGACGACACACCTGAATGGAGGTGCTCTTGCCTGCTGAGGTGCTGACCTCTCTAATCTGATTTTCTGTTTGGTTCTGTCAGTGTCCAAAGAGGACAGAGAGCTTAATCTCTATGGGAACATTTGCTAATGCCGTTGCATAACGTTCCAGAAAGCCAAGAGATCAATCTTAGATAGCACGGGGGTTTCAGCTGCACAGGTGTGCTATGTTATACCTGAATTCTAAACTAAGTGATTTATTTGTGTGTATCTGTTTCATGTTTTTAGCCTCTTTTTTTTGCTGCCTGGACTGATTTTAGTTGTATCTAAGGACTGGGACAGACTCGGATCAAAGCAGGATTAGAGGTCATGACATCATCTTAAGCTTTCGTTCCTTAGACATGAAGATAAGCAACGGGGGGGTGGCGCTCGCCAACTGAAACTCTTGACTAATCGCTGAGAAGCACCCCCACCACGCTGCCTTGCATGTGCTTGGCCGTCAGTGTGCAGCGGTCTGACAGAGGACTGAGGAGAGGACCATGACGGCATTGCTGTGAAGATGTTTTTCAAGGTCCTGTTGGGCCAAAATAAAACGTTTTTATTAGTAATTGGACTCTGAAGGCATGGTTTGATGGAGAAAGTTGGTAAGAAAACTTTTTATTTTAGCTATCTGTGTTTGTGTTTTATTGCAGCTATTTCACGGTTCTGTTTCCAGCAATAAAATGTGCAGAATGTTCATTTTTATGCTCATTTTACTGCTAAAATTGGGTGATTGAAGTGTGTAATCTTAATCTCATCCATGCACACATATTGCTTACATATTCATGGCCTAACCATTATCCCCACCCTGCTGCAGAAATGCCTGGAGGCCAGTACCAGGTGCCGAGCAGCAGGCTCCGCCATAGCTGCTACAGCCTGACGGACAGCTCTGAAGCTGGGCCCGAGGATGAGGAGCCGGATAACCTCACCCCCTTGGGAAAGCTCACCAGAGATATGTGCAAGGATGAGAAGACCATGAAGGAGCTGATCATAGGGCGCAGGGTTGGATTCTACAAGGTCCGCGGAGAGATCGGCTACGGGACCTTCTCCAGGGTCAAACTGGCTTTCCACGCTCTGACCAGAGGTGGGTGGACGTGCTGAAGCTTCAGTTTTAACTCTGTTTCCTTTGTCTGTGATTCAAAGAAGAGGTTGAACAGTGCAGTTATGCAAGATTAAACCGATTGCAGCACTTTGATAACAACACGTCTGCTGCTGGGAGCCAAACACAGCTCACACAGGCACGAGAAAATTTATCCAACACAATTAACACACTAAATCTAGAAAGTTTGCTTTATTTAAGTCATTAATGACCATCAGTCGGGCAGTCTAGTGCACCAGACTGGCTACACTTCCTCTCAGCATATATGAGCACACACATGCATCCTGATTAGTAGCAGAGTAACAAATAAATGTCTTAATGAAATACTTAGAAAGAACAAATGCACAGCTGCAACCTGATTGCATATCTGATGTGTGGTTTCAGGACAGATGGCAGAACTCTAGTCAACAATAAGGCTGCAACCGTATTATCGCACTATTATTTATTTTAATAATCAATGAAAATTTTAAAACCATCTTGAACATATTGTAAGTTTCTGAAAACACCCAATTAGAGTCACATAGCTTGAGATAGATAGAAGAGTCCAGACCAACGACATTCGGCTTACAGCGAAGTTAAACTGAGCAGAAGCTCACGTTTGAGAAGCTGCAAACAGAGAATATCAGAAATATTGTGACCGTGTATTCACATACCTGTATCCTTTGAAGAGGAGAACCAGATATACAGCAGCTCCATCCATCCATCCTCTTCAGGGTCGCGGGGGGGGGGGCTGGAGCCTGTCCCCGCTGACAGGGGGGGGGGGGGGGG